>PVIR01043253.1:0-11827 GCA_004026965.1 Petromus typicus
AAGAAACATTTCAGAATAACTGCCCTGATCTGAAATCCTAGAAATAAAGGAAGACGTCATGATGTCAGTATAGTTGTTCATGGTGTATACTGCTCTCTCTGTGTCACTAGGTTGTACAACCTTTGCTTCAACCCAAATCTGAATCAAAAATGTCTTTTCTAAAAATTATATTTGCAGTTTTTCACACTATTGTCTTTGACAGCTTTCTCTAAGTAATACAGTGTAGTGCTCATTTGCATAGTGCTTATGACATGTTACATATTTCAAGTAATCAAGAGAAGTGTGCAGGTTATATGAAAATGCTCTGTATTTTTCATAAGGGACTGGTATGGCAGAAGTCTCTGGACAATCTCAGTTCCAACTGTATGGACAGTTATATTTATATCCTACTTAATATTCCAAGGACTTCTTGCAGGTTGTTTACCATCACCTTAAGAATTATTCAAATATTTCCTCCCTGAGAAAGATAGGAAAATTTCTCTTCCATCACTGTTACTCCATGTGACCATGAGCAAAATAATTTGTATATTTTTTACTATATTTGATAGACACATTTATGGTTTATTCATGATATTCATTAATGGGAAGGAGAGAAACAACACATAAACATACACATACACATACACACACACACACACACACACACACATTTTGCTATTATTATCTGCCAATCACTACATGCTATTACATCAGTGAGAAAAAAACAAACTCTTCGTTTCTTCATGTAGCTCTGGATATGTAGCTCACATCATTTTAACATTTCTTTCAAGGTTAGTCTACACACATCAAATTCCCTCAGTTTTTATTAGGAGAATTTGCAGGATACAGAATTCTAACTTGGTGAGCTTATTTCTGAACAGTAACAGTTTCACTTTGTTCGGATCTCATATGCAAGGTTTCTGGAGGTGAAGTTGGGCACAATCATTATCTTTGCTCATCTCCACTTGAGGCAGTACCACTCCCCTGAGCTTTCTGTTAAGGTTTCTTTATCTTTGATTTCTTGTCAGTTGGATTTTCTAAGCCTAAATGTAGTTATGAACATTTGTCTTGTCTCCTGTTACTGGAGCTACTTTGGTGGGGTAATATTTTGTTGTCAGACACTTGGGGAAAGTCTCAGTCGTTATAGTCTCAATGATTGCTTTTTTATTCTTTTCATCCTTGATCTAGCATTCCAAAATGTGACACTTTTCATATTCTTCACAGTTTTGCAAATTCTGTTTTCTATTTATTTTTCTGTATTTCAGTTTTGAAAATTTCTCTTAATATATCCTGAAGCTGAAGGGTCTTTTTCTCAGACCTGTCCAGTCAACTCATGAGCCTATCATCATTGTTTCAATATTTCAGAAATCTCTTTTTTCAACTCTTAGATTTTCTATTTCTCTGTTTATAAATTCCATGCATTTTTGCATGTTAACTTTTGCCATGGCAGCCTTCAGCATATTATTCATAGTTGTTTCATTACATGGTCTCATGCTTCCAGCAGTTCTCCCATGTCTGAGTCTGGTTTAAATACTTGGTCAGTCTTTCCAGACATTTTTAGTGTTGTTTTAGAATAACTTTCAATATTTTAATACAAGTGGGAATCTAACAGAGAGTCTGTTAGTGTGATCATGGTATGGGGGTGACTATTTTTTAATTTAGGAGTAGGTCTCAGACTTTCACCTGAGATATGAACTTCACATATAATTCTGTCTTCCTGCCTAAACCTGTAACAAGAGAGAATGAACTGGATGGATTCAAGTTAGATCACTTTTCCCAGGTGGTTTGATTCTGAGAAAAACTTCAGAAGGGCTTAGGCTCTTATAAAGAAGTTTTTTTTTTTTAATTTTGATTTATTTTAGGATAAAATTTACTATTGAATGGTTCCTTTTCATGCTCCCTCTGGAAAGCAGACCTTCTCTAGGATAGACAGACATAGAAATGCCAGAGGCCCTGAAAAAAAAAATAACAGAAACATGGGATCTCACTGTGTACAGCAACCACTGACCTTGAGGAGCTTTGAAGTGCCAGATTTGCCCACCCAACTTCTCTACTTTCCAGCCATACGTTTTGCAATCCAGCACAGTTCTCCTGGAAGTGTTTTGCAATCCAGCACAGTTCTCGTGGAAGTTTCTGCTAACCTAAGGTGTGATTCACAAGAAACCTGTTTCATTTTCCAGTTAGAAGGCATCAGTTTGACCGCTAACTGCATTCATTTGATAGAACTAAGAAAAAAAAAATCCTGATTTTTCAGGTTTCTTCGTTTTTGTTTAGCACTTTACTAGTTGCTAGGATGGAAGGGAGGCCAAGCTTCCACGCTACCTTAAAAACCAGAAGCTTTAGGTAATATTTTTAAACAAACAGTGCATGAGCTACACTAGCATAAAACACACAAACAAGTAAACACAAAATATTTATTTTCGACCAAGTGGTATCAGCTGCCCAGTTGTTTCCCTGTTCTTTGACTTGCTTAATTTGAGTCAGGCTACTCGCCTTACCAACTGGAGACCTCTGAACTTCGCTCCCCTCAGTCCCTTCAACACTAAAGTGCAGAACGTGCCAACTTAGTGTCCCATTGCAGCAAAGTGGCTGACCTGCTTCTTCTTGAGACCTCCGCACTCCTGAGGTCTGACTGCTCACTGCCCCTGGATCTCCATGTCAAAGTGTTCTGCTAGCCCTGACTTCCTGTGCCTAAAGCAACAGCAACAAAAAGAAACAGCCCTTGGGGGTGGGGGATGTAGCTCAGTGGTTCTGGCGCCTGTCTTGCAAACTCAAGGACCCGGATTCAATCCTCAGTAACCACATAACAATACCGGGCATGGAGATTCACACCCAGCAGCCATCAGTACCACATACCACAGTGCGGGACGTGGTGGCTCACGCCTGTAATCCCAGCACTCGGGAGGCAGAGGCAGGAGGATTGCTGTGACCTTGTCTCAAACAACAACAGCAACAACAACAACAAACCCAAACAGCCCTTTTCTGCTTACAGATTTTTGAAATCACAATATTTTTCTTATTGCAGCATTTTTTTGGAGAAAAGAAATCTCCCATTTTCTAAGTGCACAGTTGTCCTATATTGCCTTTATTTCATTCTAATTCAGGTGGCTATCTTATAATTTAAAATTAAGACTTTTTCTCAGAAGTGCTCACCACTTTCACTTTGCTAAATTTTTCAGTAATTACTTCTTGTCTGCCTTTTCCTATTCTCTCACTCAACTGTCCAAGGATTGCATGTTCTGAAGTGTCCTCATCAGGTAAACTCTGGCTCTCCATGTAGTTTTTAGGTG
This sequence comes from Petromus typicus, assembly GCA_004026965.1. NCBI lineage: Eukaryota > Metazoa > Chordata > Mammalia > Rodentia > Petromuridae > Petromus > Petromus typicus. The sequence goes on from PVIR01043253.1 coordinate 3,270, forward strand.
ATTCAGATTAATCTTCAGTGAAACAAAGAGGTACCACCACAAAATGTTTAAATAACTTGAAAAAATACATATTTAATGAGCGGAAGATTTGAAGTGAGTGTCCAGGTCATAAACATCCAGACCCTCACTTTCTTTTCTTTGAAAGCAGTACATTGTTTCTTGCAGAATCAAATATGAAAGAAATATATTCTAGTACAATCATTCTAAATTTCAGTGGTAAAGTAGTTTATTTGTTAAGTATTTCAGTGGTCATCATTTTTCTTGTTCCATGTCTCCTAGCTGTTCATTTTAAATTTGTATTTCATTTTTCAGTAAAGATTATATTATGCTTTCTGGATCACAGCAGTAAACTTCCAGTTAGTATTATGGTTTCATATGATGGTCAACTTTTATTGTCAATATTTATCTGAAAGCTCTGATTTCACCTCAAAATACAGAAGATAAAGTTCAAAGCCGGTGTTCTGTCAGTTGTTTTCAGCTTGTGAGTTAATTCTATTTTAGTTTGTAGTCTTTCTTATGGTTTTAAGCACACACACATACTGCTGTCTTTTTCATTTTGACTAGGACAAGATCTCACTTATGAAAGCTTTATGCATTCTTGTACAATTCATAAGTTATTTATATTACATTAACCAGGATTACTACTCAAATGTATCTAGTGTCTAGATTGAAAATCCTTTAAATATTTTAAGATTTTTTTCAATTTATTTTAATATCTATGCTACTGACAAAATACAAAAACACTGATTTTTAAAAACTCTATTGATTTCTGTACAGCCTATTCTGAAGCTCATTTCTACTCCCTCAAGACAGTCTAAAAACCATTATTTAGATCACTCACTTCCTAAATCACATAGGTATTTACTTGTGATATTACCGTGTGGGGGGAGCAAATGAATTCCCACTTCTTTTCTCATATAAGACAAGGTACCTGAATAGGTGCTTTTGTTAAGGACTCTCAAATCAGATCATGTTTTCATATAGAAACCAGTGACATACCTGTGCTGTTAAAAGCCTTCGCATTGTATATGCATTGAGAGTAAATAATGCTTCGGCATTTATAGGTCATTATCCCTGGGGATCCTGGACCCAAAATACTGGATGACAATGTTAACCCAAAAGACAAAGATTCTGAACAGAACTTCTGCATTCTGGTTATATACATTTATCAACAGAATTTGCTTTTGTGCTTTTAAGCAATGTTTTCCTTAAGTCCTTCAGTTAAGATTGACTTTTTGATGGCTACCACCAGGAACTAAAGGATAGTCAAAACAAAAACAAGCCTAAAGCGTTAGAGGTCAGCCACTCTCTGTTTAATTCCAACTGCAGAATAGATGGTTCTAACTGCTTTGTCTTAAGACTGCTTTTTCCATTTTCCCAACTTGGCTTCATTTCCTCCTTTAAATTCTCTGCTTCGGTATTGCTACTCCATCCACTCTGTGAGGTGTCCCCAAAGGACACAGGAGACTATTTGCTTCTCTAATAGAGAGTGCTTTGGGAGACATCCAGTCAGATGCGCTGACCGCAATGACTGATTAACGAATGCTATCTGGAGATAAAGTGTGTGTTAACTTCAGTGAGCTTTAGCAGAGTGTTATCAAAAATCAAGGCAAAACACACTCATTGAATATGTTTGAGCAGATTGTACTTGGGCTTATGTCTTTTGATTTTTCCAAAATACAGAGGACTGGGACTGGGGTTTTAGCTCAGTGGTTCTGGCCCCTGTTTTGCAAGTGCAAAGGACCTGGGTTCAATCACCAGTTAACCACATACAATACTGGGTGTGGAGACTCACACAGAGCAGTAATCAGTACCACATTCCACAGTGCTGGGCATGGTGGCTCATGCCTGTAATCCCAGCACTCGGGAGGCAGAGGCAGGAGGATTGCTGTGATATGAGTTTGAGGCTGAGCTCAGGGCTAGCCTGAACCACAAAGCGAGACCCTGTCTCAAAAAAACAAAACAAAACAAACAAACAAACAACAACAACAACAACAAAAAATAAAAAAGAGGACCCAGGATTTCATTAAGGTAATCACCAAGCAAAAGTGCTCCAACTGAGAAAATTCTTGTTTAAATTAAAGAAAACTTTAACAGTTCCAAAAATATACCTATTCTCTTAAATTAAAGTGATCTTAAATAATTCTAAACAGTTTTTTATTTACCAAAAAGTTCAGACACTATAGATTTCCCATATAGCATCTTCTACACAAAATCTAACTTGTTATAAAAATACTGGATTGATACAGTATAGTTATTGCAATTAATAATTTTACAATGATACATTATTATTAAATAAGTCCACAGATGACAGGAATGATCAGTTTTTTGAACAGCTATGAATTTATACACATACATAACATTATCTGCCATTAGAGTACAGATGATGGTTCCGGCACCTGACTTGCAAGTGCAAGGGCCCAAGTTTGATCCTTGGTAACTACCAACAGCAATGCTGGCCGTGGAGACTCATGCCCACCAGCAATCAGAACCACATACCACATTGCCAGGCATGGTGGCTCACACCTGTAATCCCAACACTTTCGAGGCAGAGACAGGAGGATTGTTGTGAATTCAGGGCACAGCTCAGGACCAGCCTGAACTACAAATGTGAGACCCTGTCTCAAAAAAAAAAAAAAAAAAAGGAAAAGAAAAAAAAAGAAAAAAGAATCAGCACCATCGTAATAGTGCGTAGGCCCTAGTAGCAAGGCTTTTTTTTGACCCGCAACTTCATCAGCATTTAGTATTTCCTGTACTTTATAGAATATATTATTATATTATTTTAATAGGTGTAGTAATATGAGATTTCGTTTCAATTATTTACCGACATATTTTGCTGTGTATTTTCCCAGGTGGTTGTTTGCCATTTGTTCATCTTCGGTTTTCTTTAATTCAGATTTGCTTCCCATTTATAAATGGAGGTTTCTGTTAATTGTATATATTTTAGTTCTTTGTACATCTTGGATGCAAGTTCTTCATTGTGTGATTCACAAATATATCTTCACAGTTTGTGCAGTGTGTTTTATTTTATTAAGGCTGTTTTGCCCAGAGTACATGTCCGATTAATTCATAATTATGTATTTCTATTTTTAATGTTAATATAAACTTTCATTATTTTGATACTTCAAATTCTTGTTATTATCAGCACACAGGAAATAACCATTTGTTTATTGCCCCTTTCCCTTCCAAGTTTGCTCAGCTATTTATTTCTGGTGATCATGTTATTGTTGATTTCTTGGAAATATCAACACCAACAGACATGGCAGCTGGAGGAGCAAGAATAAAAAATCTTTTCTTTTTTCTCAGTCTCTTTTTCTTCTTTTTCCTTTTCTGGCTGTATTATCTGGTTTTCTAAATGTTGATATAAATGGTAACTATGAATTTTTTTCGTTGTTTCTGATTTAAATGAAAAAAAACATTTAGTTCTTTAAGTATTTAAACATGATGGATTTAAATAGTGTTGCCAAAATAAATGACTCTTCATAAACTTTTTAAAAAATAGATATACTGTTTCTACATAACAGTATTTATCATGTATAATTGCTTCTATCTTGTACATTAAAATCAATTGTATTTATTTTCCTCAATCCATTTTAGAGTTTTCTAGTGTATTTTATGTTACGTACTCTTTCTGAGTTTCATCTATAGTGCTTTGTTAGAATTTGATAAGTGCTTACTCAAGTACCTGCTCATTTTTGTTTGCCTTTTGGAAAGAAGGACTTTATTTTCACAGCTAAGATAGAATTATCCATGCTCTTTAGAGAAAGAAATAGCAGATAAACTACGATAGATGATCAATTTTGGTTGACATGGGTAATTCCATGCCTATGAATGAAGATGTGGATATCTGTCTAAGGAAACGAGATTTGGAATATATCAAAAAGGTGATGTGCACATGTGAAATAATCTACTTTAAATACTTATAGTTATTTTACAATCAATATTTTTGCTATTAAAATTTAGAAAAATATAGTGGAAAGTAGTGCTTTTGTTGGCTAAAGGAAGATCACTCAAGATTGAACTATATCTAGAAAAGAATGAACTTTTTATTTCCCACTGAAGAAAATAAGTGATGTTATTATAGGCAGGATAACGGTTGAAAAATAAGGATAGATTTTAACAAACAGACATATAAGGATGAAAATAGTAGATGGCTCAAATGATCAAAAGAGACACAGGAGCTCTTTGGAATATATTGTCCAGCTTAACACATGAAAAACAGATTAATGTTTAAGCCTTTGTCCTCAATTAGAACAGATAAAAGAACAGAATTGAGGAAACCACTTCATCTTAGCTTTATTGAGTATTTAAAATTGTACAGATTGAAAGCTGTTAGAAATAAATTTCTGGAATTTGTAGAATACATTTGGAAGAAATATGCTGGCTAACTGTTTAGAAAAGCAAATTGTGGATATATAAAGATAGTGTGTACAAAAGACAAAGAGTAGGAGAGAGCATAACATCAGAATGTTTGTGTCTGTGGGGATATAAAAGGAGGAGGGACTGAAATAGTAGTCCTGAAGGAAAGTATTTGGAAGAGAAAAACAAGGCTGCAGGTGAATATTAAGTAAGAAATGAGAAGATATTAGATAACTCATGAATTATCTAATAAGTTATCTAGTGAATGAATTAGCACATTAACAAATGAAAATTTCCCACCAGCTTGTGCATACCAATCCCATGAGTCAGCAGGCTGGAAGATGGATTGTAGTGGGCCGGTGGGGTGGACAATCAGAACTGAGAGCTCTACTTTGTGATAGGAGCTTTTTTGTGAAAAGAAGGAAATGGCTCAGTCTGTGTTAAGCAGGGAGGAGAATCTTTGTTAATGCAGTAGAAAGGTTTAACGTGATGAGAGAACCCAAACTTTGAAAAAAAACTGTTCATATTCCCTTGAGGTCCTCAGGACTTACAGTGGTTAGCCAGTGTGAACCTCTTTGTTGTGTGAACAGATGAGGAAGCAGGGGTCCATCACTGTGGAGGTGTTCTTCCCTGTCCTCAGGGTGAAGAAGGTTAAAGTGGGTCCACACAAGCAGACTTGAAGGAGTGTCAGACTCCAGAGAGATAATCTTAAAATCAGAAAAAGAGAGACCAATCTGCAGAGGATTATCAGCTCAGAATCTTTCCTAACCAATGAAATTCTGATTCTCTTTTCATGCAGTGTTATTCAATAATAATTTAATACACATTTATTTTTGACAAGGAGGTGCAACTTAATAGAGCTTTTTGATTTAATCAGTCAAACCTCAGTAAACTAACACCTGATCAGTCTTTCAGACTGTTTCTTTCTCATGTGACTCACTTAATCTCAGTGATGTTTAAAATTAGACACTTGAAAATTCAGTTACTTTTCATAAGTATTTTGGCCCTGATGTATTTGTATAACATCTCTGAAGAAACATTAAAATCAAAGTTGTTGTGGGGCTTTTTTGAGGGTAACCTTACCTGAACATCATTGAGTTCTGTTGTCAACTCTTGCAATTCTTGTACCTGTTGCTTTATTTATCTTTCCAAAAATGTTACAGAGTTCAACTTCAAACTTTAGATCTCACCTAGAGGTCACAACCTCAGTCAAGCCTTTCCTATTTATATATTATAATGCTCTTTTATCCTTGTCCTACCTTCATGAAAAAGTAAATATTTCAGGGCCGGGGATTTAGCTCAGTGGTTTGGTACCTGCCTTGCAAGTGCAAGGGCCCAGGTTCCATCCTCATGCAGCAATTCTGGGTATGTTGACTCACGCCCACCAGCAATCATTACCATGTACCACAGTGCCAGGTGTGGTGCCTAATGTCTGTAATTCCAGCACTTGGGAGGTAGAGACAGGAGGACTGCTGAGTTTCAGGCTGAGTTCAGGACCAGCCTGAACTACAAAGAGAGACCCTGTTTTAAAAATAATAATAATAAAAGTTAATATTGCATTTTGTGATTTACATATCTACACCCCTAAAGCATATAACATCTAATATACTATAATAATGACAGTATAATATAATTATGATTCATATTTTATAATATACTATACAGTGATTTATAACTTTCTTAATCACTTAAAATTCATTTCCATTGAATACAAGATTCGAGAAAAATACTGCCTTATAAGTCTTTATTGAATAAAAAATTAAGATTACCATCAACATATTTGACTATATTTACCAATTAAATGTACCAAATTTTTAAAAAGATTCTTGAAAACAGTAAGGTTCTATGGTACAGTGAACCTTTGACTTACAAACTTGATCAGTTCCTGAGGGCTGGCTGTAATTCAAATGGGCTGTAAGTCAGTACAGCTGAGACCTTTACCAGGATATATGATACAGGCAGCAAGAGGTAGACGGATCTTCCATTAACTCAGTTAACCCATGTTGTTCATATTTCAGACTGGCTGTAATTCAAAGGACCACTGTACTTTTTCTCTAATCTTTTTGTTCTTACTTTAAGTAGGAGCCCAGGGCATGGCAATGTGGCAGAGGCAGTTGGCACCACCTGCCAGCTGAAGAGACTTGTTAACCACAGGCACAGAGCAGCAGGTCTGAGCAGATGCAAGATCAAGCCAAACCCAATTGTGTAGTACAAGATCACGTGGGATGACCTAGATCAATTATCAAAGGAGACATCATAGGAGTGTGATGAAGGACTTCGCACTGCTGCTGCTTGTCCTCACAGTGGTTTGTTCTGCTTGAAAGATGTATCTTCTCTTTTCCCTTCAAAACTTGCTTTTCTCCCTGAGCACTTCTTTTGTGCTTTCTTCCCTCCTCTTCTTCTTATTTCTGCCCAAAGATAAACAGCAATCTTTTGCAGTCACCAACTCTCCTGCCAATTCATCATACTAGACAACAAGAACATGGAAAATACTGCTGGACTCTGCTGTGCACAATAACAGTAGCACTTTGATTAATACCAGGGAAGTAAGTGTGATTTTATATACTGTGCTAGAAATTTTAAAAAGTCAAAAATGTTTTAACTCACTTAAAATATAACTTTCATTTCAGATGCCCATTTTTGAATTGGGTCTTTAAATTTGAGTGGATTGATTTTTTTAAGCCCTTTATATATTCTAGATAGTAACCCTTTGTCTGAGAAGAGACTGGTAAAGATTTTTTCCCATATTGTTTGTTGCCTTTTTGCTTTTGCTGAAACCTCTCAATAGGATGAGATACCATTTGTCGATTTCTTTTACCAGTTCTTGTGCTATGGAGGATTTGTTCATGAAATCTTTCCTTAAACCAATGTCTTCAAGAGTTTTACCTAACCTGTTTTGTAGTAGGTTTAATGTGTTTGTTTTAATATTTAGGTCCTTAATCCACTTTGATTTTATTTTAGTACACAGTGAAAGAGCTAGGTCTAACTTTAGACTTTGGCAGGTTAAAGTCCAGTTTTTCCAGCACCATTTGTTAAAGAGGCTATCATTCCCCCACTGAGAGTATTTGGCTCTTTTGTCAAAAATGAGATAGCTTAGTGTGTCTGGAGTTGTTTCTGAATCTTCTAATCTACTCCACTAGTCCTCAGGTCTGTTGCTTTGCCAGTATCATGTAGTTTTTATCACAGTGGCTTTGTAGTATAGTTTCAAGTTGGGAATCGTAATACCCCCCATCATGTCCTTATTGCTTAGAATTGCTTTTGCTATTCTAGGTCTTTTGTGATTCCAGATGAATTTCTGAATTATTTTCTCATTGGGAATTCAATTGGGATTGTGTTGAATCTGTATAATAGTTGTGGGAGTATAGCCATTTTGACGATATTGATTCTTCCAACCCAGGTTCAAGGGATGTTGTTCCACTTTTCAGAGGAAGAAATAAAAGCAGCTAAGAAGCATATGAAGAAATGTTCAACATTACTAGTCATTCAAGAGACGCAAAAGAAAATAATATTAAGATTACATCTCACTCCACAAAGAATGGATGCTATCTCAGAATTAGCCAACAACAAATTTTGGCAAGGCTGCAGAAAAGAAGGTACACGTTTCCTTTGTTGGTGAGAATGTAGACTTGTACAACCCCTGTGGAGATCAGTTTGGAAATTCCTCAAAAAGCTACAATTAGAGGTGCCATTTGACCCTGCTATTCTTCTGCTAGGTATATACACACAAGAATTAAAAGATTCATATCACAGTGATATATATGCATCCATGTTTATAACAGCTCAGTTTGTGATTGCTAAATCTTGGAAACAACCCAAATGTCCATCAACTGGAGACTGGATAAAAAAGGTGTGGTTTTTTTTTCTATGGAATGGAGTATTATTCTGCCATAAAAAATGATGCTTGAATCATTTATACTTAAATTGATGTACCTTGAGGACATCCTCATAAGTGAAATACATAGGTCAAAGATGTGTAAATATCTCTTCTTTTCTCTGGTATGAGAAAATAAAGATGTAAATGAGTTCTAGAATGTATGTTATATATTGTGAAATAGAAAATACTCAAAGCAAAATGGGGTGAAGGAGGGAATAATGAGATTATAACAGAAAAGAAAAGAAACAAAGTTTATGTATATAGGGGGCAGTGCAGAACAAAAGTTTATGTATATAGGAGGGTGAGTAAGGCTATGAGAAAAAAT
>PVIR01043254.1:0-11812 GCA_004026965.1 Petromus typicus
TGTGCCTGGCATTTAGTCTTCACATTCATTTATCCCATTCCACAAACTTTCATTGGTGTTTGACGCCTCCTAAAAATCTGTTTGAAGCTGTTTAACAGACTTCATTACTTCCATAATCTGAGATTTTAGCATGTTCCTGATCTTTTCTTTAGTGTTTTAAGTCATATTTTCTACTTTGGATATCATGTCTGTTTTTATTGAGAAATTATTTCTGATTTCCATTTTAATAGATCCTCTACTACAGCTCAGAAAAATCCTGGTGTCTGAGCTTTAGTTTGCTCTATTTCCCTTTTCCCTAGATTCTTCTGTAATGATGATCTTTGTGCTTGGGTCTTTGAATTTTTTTCTCATTTTTCTATTTTTTGGTGTTGTTGCTGATAGTTTTGGTTTAATTCTTGGACTGCTGTCTTGGCAATGTTTATTGCAAGTCTTTTTTTTTTTTTCTTAATATTTGGAACTGTTAGGGGTCAGGGATACTTCCTGGACTGATCTCTTTGGGTCTATGATAGCTCTTAAATAATCTCAGTTCTGGCACATAATAAAAGGTAGTTAAATAGAACAATCACAACACCTTGGTGGGCATAATACAATCAATATCATCAACAGTATCAAACACAGGACAGGAAATGACAAACTTTGGCAATCACTATTCTGATATCTTTAATCTCATGCATTAGATCTTTTACCATATACCAAAATTTAGAACTAACCAGAAATATATTTACATCATACAGGATGTTCAATATAGTAGCATCATTGTTTGGGAATAATGGGTCACCAGGGATTTGCATGAGTAAGGAGTTAAAAGAAGAGGGAGAGATTAGAAAGAGGGTTAAAGGACATATAAAGATCACACAATTCTGGGAAACTGATAGAAGCTAGAGGACAAAAAAGACAGAAGAGACAAATATAAAACTGAACAGACTAACAGCAGCAGGGACACTAGAAATTGTATTCACCTATAAGAGCACAGAAGAAAAACAGAATATGGAAGATTGAAATACATTAACTTTAGAGAAATGATGCTGACCAGAGAACAAGAGAGGATAAGGGAACAAAAGAAGAACAGGGCTACCCATCAACAACAGATTAGCAGTAAACTATTTTCCCTCTTCTATAAAGAAGAAGAGCAGTTTACAGAAGAAAAAATCTAAAATTGGACAGACCGAGCAATAAGAAACTAGACAAATGAAAACAACAAATAAAAAATAAAATCAATAACACTAAAAGGGTCCTTCATGGCATGGATCTGCTGTCGCCTGTAGATAGTATAAGCAGTAGCATCCGAGATGAAATTGACTAGGGACAGGAAGACAGCCATTGTCAGTGAAGAAAATATTTGTTTGATGAAAGTTAAAATGTGAATATTATTGTACTTATGAAATATACTATAGGGTATAATCAAGGTAATAGAAAGGAATGGGATGTGTTAAGGATTTTGAAGATAATAGTTTGAAATTGGTACAAGAACAAGTTTTCGCACAAGAATAGGAAAAAATATCAATAATGACAACCTTATTTTAAAACTTATTCACTGGCAAATGAACAACTATTTTAATTTTGATGATGATGCCACATTGATAATGGTAAAATTTTATTTTCAATGCATCTAAAATAAACATTAAGGGGCCAGGGATATAGCTCAGTGGTTCTGGCGCCTGTCTTACAAGTGCAAAGACTCGGGTTCGATCCCCCGGTAACCACATAACAATACTGGGTGTGGAGACTCACCCCAGCAACAACCAGTACCACATACCACAGTGCTGGGCGTGGTGGCTCACGCCTGTAATCCCAGCACTCGGGAGGCAGAGGCAGGAGGATTGCTGTGATGTGAGTTGGAGGCTGAGCTCAGGGCAGCCTGAACTACAAAGCTAGACCGTCTCAAAAACCTTTAAAAAAATAAATAAAAACAAACGTTAAATATTTCTTTAATGGGCTTTAATTGATTTTATAATCTACCCCATCATTACATTTTCATGCTAATCAAAATTGGATACATTGTCTAGATCAATTTAATTTATATCCAGTGTTACATATCTCTGAAGTATTCTGCAAAATGAAATAAATAATTGGACATATTTTCCTTTTCATAATTATAATGACTTTAACTTTTTCATTTGAATTAAATGAAAATAGAGGAGAGCAGTTTACTATAAAGTCTAATATTTTAAGGTATAGTTCAAAGGGTAAGAGAATTATCAAAATGATTATTTTAAAAGAAAACTAAAATTAATGTCTGTCCTATCAAGTAATCATGAAACTACAGCATGAAATAAAATATGTTTATTTCTATACTTATAGCCTATTGATATTATGGTTATAGTTTTAATGCAATAGATAACACAAAAGGAAAACTGTATGTGAAGTGATCAGTGATTCTGCGTAGCATTAAAAATACAAAAAAAATCCATGTGAATAATTAAACATCTTAACAAAAGCAAAGTACCTCCAGAGTCTTGGAATGTGGCACTGTGATTATACCACAGCTGATCTTTCTTTGTTCTAGCTGAAGATTAATTATTTCCCTTCCTCCTATAATATCCATTTAGTGCCTTATAAAATGGACCCAGCTATTAGCACTATTCATTTACTTCCTGTGAAGATGGTCTAAACTTTATCTCCTTGAATGTTAGATTTAGTATTATTTTTCATTTCCTTCTTAGTTAAATACCAGTTCTTCTAAATATCTTTATTCAAATATCTTTCTCTCAAGGACTCCATCTCTCATAATGAAGAGATGCAAACACAATACACAATTTCTACATGAATACAAAGATATTTTTTCTTATTTTCCTGTTTGCTTTATAATATACTTATTGTATTTGTCAAAGTTTCAAAAAAAGTATCACAATTGGGAAAAAGATTTATCAAAAGTTTTATAATTTATGTTGCCCTTGTGATTTTTCAATAGCACATGTTTGAGAATAAGAAATAAGCTACACTTTGGTACCTACTTTTCTTTCAAGATCTTTTCTTGCACATGTATGCCTATGCAATAAAACAAGGTACAGTGTCTTATAAGGTATTTTTTTTTTCTTGTTCTACTTTTGTGTTAGGGAGTTACAGAGTAAATCTGAAATGTGGGGCCATGCACAATTTAGTCATCCAAGTACTTCCTATATTTATATAATATTGCCTCTAATTGGTTTACAGTCTATAAAAAAGAAAAATCACATGGGAGTGGGAGTTTCTCTCAGTTTAGCAAGAATAAATAAGTACTAGGGTTAGGGATGTAGTTAAGCAGCGCTATGCCTGCTTGAAAAGAGCGAGGTTCTGAATTTGATCCTTGCTACTGGAAAAAAAATCAGGGTCTCAGAATTATGGCCAATTAATTGTATCTGTTCACAAAGAAGATAGACTATTTGAAATTTAGGCATGAAAATGATCAGAACAAATATGCTGTATTTTCTGGCCTCAATGAACTTGAACAGTTATCAAATCTTTTCATAGTAGAGCTGATTTATAAGGTTAAAATGCAATAAAAGAAAAATAATTGAAGTCATAAAAGAAAATAAATTAGTGGATTGGGTATAGAAAGTCAAAATTTATTCAAGCTCCCATTGATGCCACATAATCTTCTCTGACTTCATCAAGCTTCCTGTGACATTGTATGGTGGTGTAAATAAAACTGGGAATCAGAGATTTGATAGGTTTAAATGCATTGACTATACTATATAAGTTGTACACTTTCAATAAAATACTTTAAGTTTCCTATTTGTATTATTTTATTTATAACATAGATATATAATAACTTATTTTATGAGAATATCACTGAGCTAGGAATATTAATGTATTTAGAGTAGCATGCATTCAATTCATGGTATCACTTTGATATATAATAACCATTATAGCATGTGTCTAGATATTTCCTCCAAACTTTATGTGGTCACAGACTTCATCTATAGTAATATGAAGCTGAAATTAATTTGTGATTGCAATTCTAGGCTCAAAGCATCAGGATTTAAGGGTGTGAGTGGTACCTACTATAAGTATTCTGAATAAAATAAAGGGGGCAGAAAAATGCTATTAAATGCTCTCAATGCTTTGCTACTTGGTGCACACCAGTGTTGGCTCTGTGACACCTGTTGGGCATAGCTACTTGGGAGCCAACAAATTATGGGCTAAAACCTCTGTGAACTATAAGCCAAATAAAGCTTTTCACTTCTAACTTTGGGCATTGGATATTTTGTCTCAATGAGGGAAACAAAACTGACACAGAAATTTGGTACCAGGGATGTAGGGCTGTTTCTCTGACATTAATTGGACATGTGGTCTGCAAACCTTTGGAGCTGGCTTGTGGAAAGAAGATTTAGAAAAGATTTGGAGATGATGGCTACATAAGCAGCACTGAAGCACCTTAGTCTGTTGTGTATGGGAGATTCTAGTCAGAGTTTAGAAGACCAAACGATTGATAAGACCAGGATCAAGAGGTCTTGGGTGGGAAGAAGGACTGCATCAGCTGCTGAACTCTAGAAGATGTATGTAATGGCTTGATGGAAAGTTTGTCTGCATTTAACTGGTGTTCAGAAACTTTTTCGGAAGACTTGATGATGGTAGTTGAAGAAGTAGACCTAGAATACCTTAAGCTATTCTATATGAGAGATTCTGGTCCAAGGTCAGAAGATCAGAAAGTTTGTAAAGATGAGGCTAGGAAGGTTTCTGGCCTGCAGAAGGACTGCCCTCACTATTGACTTCAGATGATGTGTGTGTTATGGCTTGGAAGAAAGTTTATCTGAATTTTGTTTATGTCAAGAAATTTTGTTTAAGGCTGAGACTAGGGACACGGAACTAATTAATCTTCCAGAAGAAAATACAAGGCAGTTGGACATTGAGACTGTGACCTGGCCACTGTTGGGGACTTTGATTCAGATTAATGTTGCCAATCAAGAGCAAAAAGCACAGAAGAATAATTTAAAACATTTTGCTTTTTTAAAATTTTATTTTTAATTAATTAATTAATTAACTAATTTTTTAATCTTTATTGGTACATTACACACATGCATCATGATTGCACTCCATAATGGGGATTTGTACCAGTATAAGACACAACTTAATTCTCATTTTTCCCATAGCCCTACCCACCCTACCACCTCCCTATATACATAAAATTTGTTTCGTTCGTAAGTGAAATAAATAGGTCACAGATAGATACATCTCGCGTCTTTCTCTGGTATGAGAAAACATTTTGCTTTTTTGCCAGAAAGGAAGCTCTGGAAAAGCCATGAGCTTCAAAGTTAAAGCACAGGAGAATTTGACTGCTGATAGGGAACAGGAGAATAGAAAAGATGGCCCAAGAGCATCTGAAGAAGCAGCATGACCTTTGTAGTGTAAGAATTGTAAAGGTGAAAGATTTTGCTTTGAGTAACCCCAGAGTACCATGTTCCAGTGGCCAAGGGAAGTTGTTGCTTGTGATTTGGTTCAAAGGCAGTGGATCCTTACAGAAGACTGGCTACTACTGCTTCACAGACCTTGGCATTATCCATGCAGCACTGATTTTAGGCACATGCACAATGCAGGAGTTGTGGGGTCCAGAAGACTTCCACTCATATTTCAGTAGAAGGCCTGGGAGGCTGGGCAGTGTGCTCTCAAGAGGGCAGTGTGTGAAGATGTGAGTGTGAGGTTGAAGGTGCAGTGGAGGCCTCAGAAGTTTGGAGAAGTCAGGAGCATGGATCATCTGAGGAAAGCAGCAAGGGGGAAGTAGAACTGCCCCAAGAGTGAACTAATGGGAGCTACAAAACTTAGAAGTGTCATTGGGGTGGAGCCACATCAGCCCTTGGGACATCACAGCTTGCTATTGATGGTCTCAGATGCCACACATGGAATTACAGGACTTAATGTTTGCCCTGCTGGACTTTGGACTTGCTTTGGTCACATTCCTTTGTATTCCCTTGTTTGTAACTTTTGAAACAGAAATATCTGACTTGTATCACTGAATGTTGAACGTGTTTAAGTTTCTTTTCACTGAACTGGGTCTTGCAGATAAGAGTTTGCTTTAAATCTCAGAGGAGACTTTGAACATGGACTTTTCAGCAATGGCAAAACTATGACTTGGCAACTCTTGGAGATGGAATAAATGCCTTTTGAGTAAAGGAATGTACAAAAGTCTTTAAGGGCAGAGAGGAATGTTATGATTCAGATCTAGATGTCTCCCCAAAACCTTGTGTGGTCATAGACTTCATCTAGAGTGTGTGAAGCTGGAACTGATTCATGATGCTAAGCTTTAGGGCACTAGGTTTAAGGGTGTGGGTGCTACACACCATAAGTAGTCTTAATAGTATAAGAGGGGAGCAAACTGTTGTGACACCCTCTTGACGACTTTGCTACCTTGTGCATACCATTGTTGTTTCTCCTCTGGATGCCTGTTTGGCATCCCTGCCTTGCAGCCAGGAGAAAACGGACTGATACCTCTACGGAGGGGAAGCCAAATAAAGCCTTTCCCTTTTAAATTTGGATGTTGAATATTTTGTTTCAGCAATGAGAGAGAATTAGCCAACATAGTAACCATTGTTATTATTTAGTCAGCAGTGCCACTGTATAAATGAAATTTTATAATCTTTAATTCTTCATGTACACCTAAGGCAGAACAATGAAAGCAAAAAGTACTCTAAGTTTTTATAATTGTTCCAGGGTCATGAACCATGAAAATATTTTTCAAAAGTGTGGAACTCTTCATATATTTTCAAAAACTCTATTGTTATAACCTTAAACATTCTGAGTACTAAGTCTTCCTCCTTATGAAACTAGTGGACTGATTATCTGGAAGATTGTTGCTGCTCAAAGTTTGCATGTTCTTCATTGAAACAGTTTGCTGAGTTGATTTTCTTTGTCTTTCAATTTGACTACTATTTATTTTTACTGAAATTTGTAGTTTAGACTTCTTTCCTCATGTAGTTAGTGATTTTATTCTCTTTGATTACTTTCTCTTATTTGGCAGCAGGAAATATTGAGGTCCTATAGGGCATGGGCATTGGCTATTTTATGGCATTAGCCTCTTATGAGACTGTGGTTTAATTTTAAAAATAAATTGCATTCTATGTGGCATTCCTCAAGACAAGATTGACCAGATGACCCAGATTTGCAGACTTTATTTCTTAAAGATATATTTTTGGTTGCTACCAGGATATGCTCCGTCTTTCTGGTCTGAAAATGTTCATTTTAGCATTTGAAATTTAGATTAGAGTAATAAAGACATGTAAAATTTCTAGTACTCTCTCCTTTTGCTAAGGCTTTTTTTTTTTTTTTTTTTTAATTTAGAAGTAGAAGTTGATTCTGTTACTTTATGTGGGAGTCAGGGGAAGAGGATGCAGCCAGAACTCTAGTGGCAAACTCCAATCCCCCAGTAGTCCCAGGGTTAAGGGATTAACAACCAACAAACAACAAAGTCAGAACCTTGAGAGAAAGGCTGAGCCCAGGCTCAACTCTTGCTATGCTGAGCAGCAGCAGCTAAAAGCCAAATACTGCAGCAGCAGAAGGGGGAGCTAAAGAGCCCATAACTCAAATTTACCGCACTTTTAATTGGTACCAATCCATAATCCCAGCATGCATAAAATAGGGCGCTCCCACAATAATCCCTGTAGTTGAAGATTATATAGGACAGACATCCTTAAATCCTAGTACTTCCCAGTAAGTTCCAAGGCCAATAATCCTAGTACAATAATGTTTGTGGTTTAAAATCCCACAGGGTGAGGCAAATGTCCACAATAATCTCAGTCATTAAAAACTTGGAGCAAAATCCAAGTAAGTCCAAATAAGTAAGTTGTAAGTCTGAGTGAGTTGTCTGCATTACCAAGAACTTTATTGATTTTTGCAATAATTTTTAATATTTACCTTTTATAATAATTTATTAAATGGAATAGAGATATCTTTCTTAGCTTCTTTTAAATATTGACAAGTTAGACAATTTAGAAGACTGCTCTTTGTTTTTTGTCTGACCCAAAAATAAATATGATGGTGAATTTAAGAACCTTTATGTGAATGATTCATGATTTAAACATACAGGGAGAGCTTACTTCTTGGAAAGTCATTTCAACTTTCTGAATTTTTTGCATTCCTTTACTGGAATGCTAATGAAATCTCATGCAGATTTAGAGTACAGTGAACATCAGCATATAGGCCCAGAATAAATCTATGTTCCAATTTTTGGTAACTTGATGAAATATAGTATGTGCTTTCCTCTCTACATAATGTGTTATTTTTATTATATGAAATATATTTGAATTAAAGTACTTCCAAGAAAGCTGTGAATGAACTTAGTAAAATCTTTAGTAGTAGATTAAGTATCAGTTCATTCCTTTTTTTCTATTCAGCTCTTATGTCTCCAATTGGGAATTGTATGTTGAGGGAACATATTCTAGGATACTGTTTGCATTTTATTGAGGTATGAAGTACTTGGAATGGAGGGAAAATTCCTCAAATAAAAGCACAAAATGGTGAGAAAAATAGTCTTGCTAGTTTCTAAAATTTAGAAAAATAATTACCACAAATTATTTCCTTCTTTCCAAAGACACAGTTTGATATGATCCGATAGTGATGAAGGGAAATAATTTACCATTCTAGTTACTTACTGAATTACATTAAATCAATGGAGCAGAGATTTGTTTGAAAAGGTAAATGTCTGATTATAGATTTTGAAGGAAATCTTATTATGAACCTCAATTCAATCTTCAACAAATAGAGTTAATGATAATGCAGTTAACCTGCAATTTCAGAAAATTTGCAAATGGTACTGAAATTTCATATTTAACTTAGAGAATAGGACTGCAATACTTGCAGATTATAAGACTTTTCTTTAATTGATAAAAATGGGGCATTAAAATGATAGGCTAAGTTCTATTTTTAAAAAAAACTACATAAACTTTGACCTTTACATGCTTCTTACTTTATACATTTTACCACAAATTCATACAGAAAATCTAATAACTAATTCATTACCAGTGACATGGGAATTGAATAAGCAAGCTTTAACAGCTATATGTATATAAAACGTTCACCAAGGCAGCTTAATTCTGCCTGTGTCACTAGAAATATATTTCAAGTAACCATAACATTAAAGTGGGGAGACAAGTCACCGGATAAAATGAGTAAAGTGCTTGGGAAAGAAAATTATAAACTTTACCATGAAATTATTAACTTCCTGGTCTTTGGTTTCAGCAGTAAGGGAGTATCATATTACTTTGTTTTTAATAGAGGGCAGTAGTATAAGACATTGACCCAGATTCTCATTCTATAAAACTCTGTGGGAGAATTGCACTCCACTGGTAAAATTCAGTCTGTGAAAGCATAACCACAATTATTAGATGCTTTTCCCTTCAGCAAACTTATCCTTTCATCGCTTAAATAGAAAACAAGAGTTCTTTGAAACTATTAAATAGCAAAAGAGTCTAAAAAAGTCCCTTTATAGCGACAACTTTTACTTCCATCTCTTAATTAGTTGATACAATCCTTTCCTTTCTCAATGTAGTTTTTACTGTTCTCATTTTAGTTGTGAAAATTAATTTCCCAAGGACTGGTAAAGACCAATATTTTAGCTGAATAAGATGTAAATTTAAATGCACTAAGGCATCTCTTTGCTTTGTTAAAGTTTTACATCCAGAAAAGCTAAATTCTAATAATTTCTTCTCCTTTTGAAAAATAAATATACAGGAGTATTGAATTTGAATTAGAAACCTCAAGGTACATTTTCAGATCTCTTTGTTTTTACTCAATAACTTTAGAACTTTCTTCTTCACTTTTTATATCTTTGCTATAAATTCTGAACAGGAAGTTTTTTCAAGTTGATAAAGTGAAAAGAATAAAGTATTGGTAATTAGAAAGCTTGATTCTAATCCTAGACTTGCTGATAGCTGCCTTTTTAACAATCCTCAAAACATCTAACTTCTTTGAACTAAACTGTCTTCATTAAAGAAAAAGGAGGATAAATAAAATTATCTTTCTTAGTTTTAACTTCTTGAGTTTTGCCCTTCTATTCTCTTCTATGCTGAGGTGTGATACTGAACTTTATAAGTACAGCTTCTATACTGATGATAGTTTATTTTGTAGTCATTTTCTTATTGTTGTGGATTTTGTGATGTGAAAAATGACACCATATATAACAATATATAAAATATGTATATATATATATATATATATATATTTGAGACAGGGTCTTGCTTTGTAGTTCAGGCTGGCCCTGAACTTACTATGTAGTCCAGGCAAGTCTCGAACTCACAGCAATCCACCTGCCTCTGCCTCGGGAATGCTGAGATTACAGGTGTGAATTCTTATGCCTGGCATTTTGGTTTGTGACACTGGGGATCAAGCTTGGGACCTTGCGCTTGGCAGGCAGATGCTAGAACCCCTGAGCTAAATTTCCAGCCTATATTTCTTACATATACATGACATAGAATTTATATTTCTTATTTTGAAGTTGTAAATAAGATGATAAAATATGTTTAAAAATATTTGCTTATGCCTCCTATAGTTCAGGTATTCTATTAATGGCTTAGGATATATTATTAAACAAAATAAGCAAAATTCACAGCTATATTTCCTGTGGATAGATATAAAGAAGCAGTAAAAAAAATCATAATACCTAAGAAACAAACAAAAATGTCTAACAATACTTTAACCATCACATATGCTATAGTTAAGAAAAAAAAGTAAGATCATTGTAGCAAATTACTTTATGAAAAGGATTGGATAGGAAGCATTCCTCAAAAAAGAGAAGCTGGAACAAAAACTTGAACTAAGTGATCCAGTTGAGTAAGTCAGTGATCTTGACAAACATTTCTAGGATAAATAACATTATGATTTAAGGTAGGTATGACTCGGTTATATTCAAAGAACACTAGCATAAAGATAATATGGTTGGTGCTCAAACTTTAAAAGTGCAAAATTGTTAGTGATTTATTTCATTAGATCCCATTCATACCCAACCATTTGTATCTTTTTTTTTTCTCATGCATTTAATATTTATTGAAAGCCTAACTATGTGCCTGGCATGTGAGATACAACAACAAATGGCTATACAAAAATCCAGACCAAATTCTTGCCCTCCATGGAGCTCACAGTCTAGCAGGGGTTAGAGGACTGAATATAAATAGTAAGTATATAAATTGTTTGGCAGGATACATTTTTATTTTGACCATGAAAGAAGTAGAGAGATGGGCAGGAAGTGGAAGAGGAGATTGACTAGCTATATAGACAGTCAAGAAAAATCTAAGGCAGCATTTAAGGAAAAGCTATAAAACATGACTCATTTTATACCTAGAAATGTTTTTTTCTTCATTAATATATTCTACCTTTTACAACTGTCTTGTGATTTGGTAATACATTACTCTAAATATAATCTAAGAGTGAATGTTTCTCTAGACTTTTAAAAGAGCAAGCCTACAGGTGTAATCCATCCTCACAATTTTCAAAGCTCTCCAATCTCTACAAATTACCCCAAATATTCAATAAATCTCTTCATTGTATGCATCTATTAAATATTACACTTTAACTATTTTTACAAAAATGATGCTCTTCACAGAGAATATCACTAAACACTTCTAGATGGTTCAAAGTTATATACTGATTCAGCATAATGAATCTTGAAATCCTTGATTATCAAATGCTCTGGACATGACACACTCCTTATCTCAAGTTACATAACAATCATATTACATGCAGAAAAACAGGACAGCAGTATTTAGACTGCAGCTTTCAAGCTCAGGGTTACTTGGGTTTAGGGTCTCATATACTTTCTTGCCAAAAAGAATTTATTTTTATATTTATTTTTTGGTGGTACCATGGATCAAACTCAGGATCTTGTGCTTGTTAGGCAAGAATGTTA
>PVIR01043255.1:0-11792 GCA_004026965.1 Petromus typicus
TGCATTCTAGACCTTAGAAGAAATGTCTTAGAATGCTTTAAACATAATTGATGAAAATATATTATTTTAAAATACTCATATGGTTCCAGTTTTAAAATAAGTTACATGAGAGTTGCAAGGGCTCCTTTGTATAGTTAGCTACTTTGTATAAGTCTAAACTGTAAAAAATGTATTTGAGTGGTTCAGTGTGTCTTTGCATAAAGTAGTATCACTTGGTATTTACTTGTTAGAGTCCAAATAACGTTTCTTAGGATAGCAGTTCTTTGCATAGCACTATAGGCAGTATCAGGATTATTAACTTTGTCGCTGTGTTGAAGTTAGTGTTATCATGGACCGCAGTGTGAAGTGTGTAACAGAGCTGGCTAGTAAGTAGTACATCCAAGTGTAAGCGTACTCTCAGAAAGCTGTTTGTTCATTGATTATGTTTGACACATAGTTTGTGACCCACACTGGGGAGAGGTTAGAAACATTTCCCATGGTAGATGTAGCCCAGGGATTAGAGTTCTGATGAACGTGTAGTGTGGGTTAAGTTAAATTTCCTCTCCCCATGGCAACCCTCCTGGTGGTGTTTTACTGCACCTAAGTCTGGTGTATTCCCTGGATGGCACATGGCCCACCATATTCCTGTGGATTCCCCTGGGCAATCGATTTTAAAACAGCTCCTTGCATATTGTACTGAGATGCGGAAATTGGCCAGTGGCCATGGGCGGATGCAGAGCTTGAATTGAAAATCAAATTAAGTAGAATTCTCTACTTAGTTTTTAATTAAACCACTATGTTAATTCAAACAGGACATTTCAGGCCTGGGGGGTTGACCATGTCCTTTTAAGGGCCTTAAATAACCTTTCTTCTCATTCCTTACTGTGGCGTATGTTTCTGTTTTATTGGGCCCATCCCCTCACTGTTCCCTTTATTCATTAATTCTCAGGTCTATGAGAGGATAAATAGCTTTGATAAAGTAAATTTTTAGTAAGAAGCTAATGCTTATTTGGGAGCTTGGGGCTGGTGAGCAGTTTGGAGTTTTCTGCATGCAGGTTTTTTGCTGTCTTTCTTCTGCTTGTCCTGCTCATCTAGTGTACTCGAACCTGACCGTGTCTGCACCTGAACTCTCACTCTGATAGAAATGTGTCTGCTGGGCTCACTGCAAGGCAGAGGTGGTTTTTCAAAGTTTGACCTCAGTAATGCTTGATTGCAGGCAGCTGTGTGTCTTGGAATCTTCAGGTCTCAGGTGATAGTCACAGGGCAGACAGTGCTGTTGGGGCCTCCCAGTGCAGATCCGCAGTGTGATGTTTTCTCTCTGCCTCAGAGAAGACCTCCAGGGATCTGTCTTAGTGTCATATTTTCTGACTTCCTAGTGAACACTAGAGGTAAGATTTCTAGCCATTGTTTAAAGAGTTAGAAATATTTCTACTTAATTTCATATTATCTTATTTTGGATTAAAATGTTAAGAGAAAATAACTTAAAGTGAGAAACAGATTTTACCATGTGATTATAAGTTCTATGACTAGTTAATAAGTCCAAGATTTTTCTGGAAGTGAATTTGTATTTTGCTGCACTTTAATGTCTATCTTTGATTTGAAGTCCTGGCATAAAATTTAACGTAAGCAATAGCAACATCCTGACCAATTACACAAACCATCCAGACATCCTAGGATGTCCAGAACCTAGCACACGATCTGTAGGATTAAGAGGTTAACTCCTGTAACTTCAAACAGAGTGCTTAATAATAAAAGAAAAAAGTACAAAATTTGAGGTAACTTCCTTTCTTAATTAATTGCACTGACCAGGTGGAAGCAGTGCGTTCGGTGCTGGCGCTGGGAGTGTTCATAAAGCCAGGCGGCATGACAGCACAGGAGAGGAGGAACAGGGTTTCCTTAATATGTTCCCAGCCTGTGTCACAGTTTGAGATTGACCTGGTTTATGTCCCTTTTGGCAAACTTACATAAAACTGACCTTATACTGTATTTTACGGCCAGATGACTTTTCCCCTCAGTGGCTAATTTGTCTCAGGCCTCCATGTTAAAGAGCAGTGAGTAGGAAGTCCAGCCTCTGTCTCTGTGAGCTTTCATTGCATTCTTTCATTATTTTTGCTCGTTTTTGCCACTGATGATCCATAAATTGTTGGAAATGAGCGATTAAGGAAGTGCTGCTTAGTGTTAGTGGCACATGCGCATATTTGGCATGGTTCTGATGGGTGAGAGGAAATCACAGAGAAGAGGAAGCCTCCTGCTGGGAACTCTGCAAGGAAATTTAACTTGGGTATGTTTTGATCATGGTGTTTATTACAGAAAATGAAGTCGTATCTCACTAACCACTGTTACGTGTTAATTTGATTCTCACAACACCTGTAGGAAGAAAACAGAGTCCTGTATTAATAGAACTTCTTCCCGTTGAGAGCAGTAGTTTCTTGGAAATAGAATGGATAAGAATGGTTATTTTCAAAACATTTCTTCTGGCTGGAGCTTCCTTAGGAGTGGCCATGCTGCTTGTCATGGTGGCTGGACCCTCCCACCTGGTGAAAGACGTGTCCATGTCCTTGTGCATGGACCTTTGAAAGCTGGAGGCTCAGGACAACATGTAGGAGCTCAGAGGAAATGCTGAAAGCATGATCCAAGGAAAAGAACAACATGTTATTTCATTAAAAATCTTATGAGTTTAGAAAGATTTTGAATGAACAGTCATGTAGCTCCTGAAATGACAGCTTTGTCACTCTCAGTATAGTTGCATGTGGAAGAAGCAGAGCAATAGCTTCAGTCCTTTACAGTCTCTAGTGTTGTTGAGTAGCAACTGTTTTTTAAAACATCAATCAGTTTTCATATACTTTGTGCTAATACAGTACTCTGAGTTGTGCCATTACTTTCATTTTTGTCTCTGTTGTTCAAAAAATGAGGGCTTTCTATAGTTGAGGCTAGATTGTCTATTTGCATAATAATGTAGTGGCAAAAAGATCTGAGTTTTGCTTTCCAGAATAGCTGGGCTCAAATGCAGACTCTTGTCTTTACTGAGTGACTTTGGACATACTTTTGGGATGTGTATCTTTAAGGTGGGGTAGCGCCTCTCCCTGCCAGAGTTTCTGTGGTGCTTACTGCTCTCACCTAAGGTGCTGGTAAAGTGCTTAAGATGGGGGTAGGCAGGAGATTTCCCTAGGTGCTCAGTGTAAAGGGTGTGAACTTGTCCGGGAAATGTCAGGAGAGTTTGCATAGGGGTAGCATTTTATATCATAGCACAGTGACATAGAGCACTGCATCCATTGACCTGGTCAGCTTTTGCTTATCTGTCTTTGAAATAAGATCTGTTTTATCTTACAGCAGTATAGGTTGTTAAAAATTAAGTCTCATGGGCCGGGGATTTAGCTCAGTGGTTCCAGTGCCTGCCTTGCAAATGCAAGGGCTCAGGTTGCTCCCTTGTAACCACATACAACAATGCTGGGTGTGGAGACATGCCCATCAGCAATCAGAACCATATACCACAGTGCCAGGTGTGTTGGCTTATGCCTATAATCCCAGCACTTGGGAGGAAGAGACAGGAGGATTGCTTTGAGTTCAAGGCTGAGCTCAGGGCCAGCCTGAACTACAAAAGGGAGACTCGTATCTCAAAGAAAAATAGAAAAAAAGTCTTGTGTTTAATACTGAACTAAATTTAGAGTTTTATTTTATATTGATATGCTTACATGTCGTAATTGAGGCTTCTTGGTTAAAAGAGGAAAAGTTTTGTAATGGAAGAAATAAAAACTTACCAGGTTCATCTTTTAAAGAGATTATACTTTTAATTACACTGGCTCCAAATACTTCTAATATTACTTAGCAGAATTATAGAAATAGCGATGACTGATTAGATTCTTTTCCAAAACTTTTTTATTAGAGGAATTGAAAACTACCTACACTTGATTAGAATGAGCTTTATTTAAAAGTAAAATTAGATGTCATATTTAATACTGCCAGTCTTTATCAGGAGTTATGATATCATATGCTTGCCAGATAAGTGTTCACCAATGAGGTTACAGTTTGGATTCCTAAATTCTTGTTTATTTGGCACTTAAGTTCAATTTATTTGTCTATAAAGTCATTTATTCAGCATATCCTAGTGGTAGTCTTTGACCTCTGTGAAATGTGTGCCTATAGATCTAAAACTTGGCACAGTTCATTAATTTATAATTCATTTATTTGGTTCACTGGTATGGCAAGTAGAGTTGTATATTTAGACATATAAAAGACAGTAAGATTAATAGCTTGACTTAGGTAATGTTTTAAATTGTATAATATTTTAGGTTTGATATATCTACTTTTTTTTTTTTTGCAGTACTGGGGATTGAACTCGGATAATATCTACTTTTCTTAGAATTTACTTCTTGTAATATAAAAAAATAAATTCCGTGTTAAAGGAAATTTTCATCTAGAAAGAAAGGTTATATTGTTCTAGAGTAATGGAATTTTAAAGTCTCAAATGTTAAAATTGTCTACATGGAAATGTATCTTGTAGTGATTAAAAAGATTAGGCAAAAACTGAAAAGATGAAAATATGCTAATAATAAAAAAGTTATAATAAAATGTATTGATTAGTTTTATGGGAAGCATTTCCTATTTTTTTCAGACTATAGAGAAAGAGGAAATTTTAAATTGTTTTATAATGCTCATTTAAATATTATTAGACCTTATTTTGGGAATATTTATTTGGAATTACTTAATATTTAGTATTAATTACACATTAATGAAATTTTATTAGTACATGTTTGCAGTACATAATGTTTACATTTCTTCTGTAAAGTTGGTACGTGTGCATAACACATCTCTTTTCGTCCCCTTTTGCCCCCTCCTTCTCCCTTCCTCTTCTGTCTCTTTTTTTTTTTTTAGGTTTTTTTTTTTTTTTTGAGACAGGGTCTCACTTTGTAGTGCATGCTGGCCTTGAGCTCAGCTTCAAACTCACATCACAGCAATCCTCCTGCCTCTGCCTCTTGAGTGCTGGGATGACAGGCGTGAGCCACCACGCCCGGCACTGTGGTTGGTATATGGTACTGATTGCTGCTGGACGTGAGTCTCCACGCCCATTATGGTATGTGGTTACCGGGGATCGAACCTGGGCCCTTGCACTTGCAAGACAGGCGCCGGAACCACTGAGCTCTATCCCCAGCCCTATTTTTCAGGTGTTTTGAGTCACGGTCTTGCTTTGTAGTTCAGGCTGACCCTGACCTTAGCCTCAAACTCACATCACAGCAATCCTCCTGCCTCTGCCTCCCGAGTGCTGAGATTACAGGCATGAGCCACCATGCCTGGCACTGTGCTATGTGGTACTGATTGTTGCTAGGCGTGAGTCTCCGTGCCCAGTATTGTATGTGGTTACCGGGAATCGAACCCGGGTCCTTGCGCTTGCAAGACAGGTGCCGGAACTACTGAGCTAAATCCCCGGCCCCCCCTTCTGTCTCTTGATCCCTTTCTCATTTGAGAAAGATCTATCTCCTTACTTCTTATTATCTTTTATTTATACTTTGGGTTTCTCATATAAGACAAACTATGTGATAATTGAATCTTATGTATCTGATTTATTAATTTTTATAAGAAGTTGATTCTTAAAAGAAATGGACTTGTGAAGGGTGTAATATTTTTTAAATTCTTTTTTGAAGTATCAGAATGATTACTGTGTCTTAACTAACTGCAATGCCTTTTATATCCTTTTTTGAATCCATAGAATTCAAGTTATATTTCTAGTGTGGTGTTTTGTTTTTTTTTTTTGAGACAGGATCTCTCTTTGTGGTTCAGGATGGCCCTAAGCTCAGCCTCAAACTCACATCACAACAATCCTCCTGCCTCTGCCTCCCAAGTGCTGGGATTACAGGCGTGAGCCACCACGCCCAGCATTGTGGTATGTGGTACTGGTTGCTGCTGGGCGTGAGTCTCCATGCCCAGTATTGTATGTGGTTAACCGGGGATTGAACCTGGATCCTTGTGCTTGCAAGACAGGTGCCGGAACCACTGAGCTAAATCCCTGGCTCCTCTATTGTGGTTTTATAAAGAAAAGATTGAATGAAGTATAATTTATGTTGTGATAAAAACTTGGTGCATTAACTGACGTAAGATATTTTGATCCGGGGCCTGGGATTTAGCTCATTTTTCCAGTGCCTGCCTTGCACTTACAAGGACCAGGGTTCAATCCTCAGTAACCATATACAACAGTGCAGAGCGTGGAGACTCATGCCCACCAGCAATCAGAACCACATACCACAGTGCCGGGCATGGTGGCTCATGCCTGTAATCCCAGCACTTGGGAGGCAGAGGCAGGAGGATTGCTGTGAGTTCGAGGCTGAGCTCAGGGCCAGCCTGAACTACAAAAGTGAGACCTTGTCTCAAAAAAAAAAAAAGATATTTTGATCTGGTATTCAGAGTAAGGTTTTTCTTTTTTTCTGCCATTGCATTGGTAAAGGCTTTCTAATTTCTCATTGATTTCTTAAGCCAGTCTTGTTTTTCTGTGTCCAGTCTAATTTCCATATAAAGTAACTTCTGCAATGCCTTCTTGGCTTTGTTTTCTTAGAAATATGATGTTTCTGTAGAGTCTTTGATGACCTGTAATTGCCAGCAAAATGTCTAAAACCTAAAGCCTCACATATAAAACTTGTGGAAATTGGCCCCTCTATCTTTTGAGCCACATTTCCCTGATGCCCCTACTTGTTTGTGCCATGTCACTGATGCCCACCTCTCCTAGGACACACAGTCCCCTGTTGCAACTTCTTGCCTTCCTGCACCTTGTTCCCTGTCAGGAAACCATCCCTTGCTTGCTTGCCCGCCAGGTCCCATTCTGGACTGTTAACCTCTGGGGTAACTGGTATCTGTCCAGTGGCTCTCAGTGATTGGACTGCTTTGTCCTTACACAGCAGAGTTGATGGTGTGACTGCTGCCTTGGCCGGTCTTTAACAGGATTGCTTAGGTTATAGGGTCATCCTTATGTGGGAAACAAGTGGAAAGGCTGAGTACTGTCTGTCAAAGGGAGGATCTGCTGTGCCCCAATCTGGCCCCATGTGGCTAGGGCCATGTGCTTCAGTAGTCTGTAAGGATGTGGTGTTTTAGAACCTCAGCACAAAAGAAGACTGTGAGTTTGCCTTGTTCTGGTGGAATTTGGCTACTGCCTCAGAAGTTTTATGGACTTCCTGACCATCTTTACCTCTGTTTGTGGAATTAAAACTCCTCCCAGTGCCAGCAATTCTTGATGTTTGCCAGTTGATAGGCCTGTACCCAACCTCCTCCTGGCTCTCAGTTTCCTTCATCCCCTGTGCTGTCTTGTCTACCTGCTGTTCCTTCCTTCCTGGGTGGCTTGCTGGGTCTATAGGCTGCAGGAACGGGAGCTTCTTTCTGATATTTGTTCTCATTTTTATTATACAGTAGGTGAAAAGTTAAACTGAAAATACTCTTACTACTGCTAACCTAAAATTTTACATGCCAAATCCAGTTTTTACATCACCGAGGCACTAGTTCTTTTTCCCTTTCCTTCAGATATTACTAAATACTTATATTGTATTTTGTTTTAAAGCATTTTCATGTATTTTATTTTACTTGATATTGTTAGTATGTGAGAGGCATGAATTATTGCACAAATGTTGTAGGTGATATCTGGGTTTCCAGGGCATATAGTCATCAGCATAATTGACAGTAGAACCTATAAAGTCTTTTACTTTGTTGTATTAATATTTATACCAAATAGTTTTCAGATCATCTAGAAATTACAGAAGGGTTCCTGTAGTTTAATTCTATTAGATACCTCATTGTAAAGATACTTATGTTTTAAAAACATTAGTGTATATATTTATAAATGTCATATGATGTATTTTTTTTCCTTAAACATACTCCACCAAGCCTGTGCATGTGTATTTGGTGAGTGCGGTGGGTGTTTTAGAGCTCAGGGAGTGTGCTTCTAGTTCTAGGGCTTGACTGACTCCTCAGCTGAGCCCCACAGGCCACAACTGTGGTTCTGAGTATTGTTTTTTTCCTTTTTTTAGGAATTCCTAGTCATGTATTGCTTACTACTCCTAATGGGTGATAGATTAAGTGCTATATGTATCAGGGACACTGATGGTTATTATCCGCAAGGAAATGATGAGAGGAGGCTATTAGAATGATACAGATACTGTTCATCTTTACTGAATCAGTGTTCTGTATTTGACTGATCAAAACTTATATATGGCATACCAAGATGGCCCTGGAACTTCAAAAGTTAATGCTAAACAGAGAAAATAGAGTATGAATTATACCCAGTTTATCTTTATTTATTGAAAATAGTTTGAGGGGCCGGGAATATAGCTCAGTGCTTCCGGCGCCTGTCTTGCAAGCGCAAGGACCCGGGTTCGATCCCCGGTAACCACATAACAATACTGGGCGTGGAGACTCACCCCAGCAGCAACCAGTACCACATACCACAGTGCTGGGCATGGTGGCTCACGCCTGTCATCCCAGCACTCGGGAGGCAGAGGCAGGAGGATTGCTGTGATGTGAGTTTGAGGCTGAGCTCAGGGCCAGCCTGAACCACAAAGCGAGACCATGTCTCGAAAAAACCTTAAAAAAAAAAAAGAAAATAGTTTGAAACTGTAATGTTCAAACATTAAAAAATATTTGCAAATAACTCCTTAATATCCTCTTATTTCACTATATAGTAATCAGATATGAAAATTATAAAACATCATTTTAAAATGTTTGGAAGGTTAATTTTTTTTGGATGGGTCACAAATCCTCCTGCCTCTGCCTCCCAAGTGCTGGGATTACAGGCATGAGCCACCATGCCTGGCATTGTGGTATGTGGTGCTGATTGCTGCTGGGCATGAGTCTCCACACCTAGTATGGTATATGATTACCGGGGATCGAACCTGGGTCCTTGTGCTTGCAAGACAGTTGCCGGAACCACTGAGCTAAATCACCGGCCCTGGAAGGTTAATTTTTAAAGTTGATTTTATTGGTAAATTCTACATATACTTTACATTCAACATTGAGGGTTTGTACTAGCACATGAAACACATTGATTCTCATTTTAGAGTTCCAACAGTACTATAAATCATAATGCAACAAGAAATTGCAGCCTTCATATTTAATATAGCAAGGTCTGTTTGGGTCTGATTGTATGATGTTTGCTTTCAATTGGTGAATTTTCTTAGTTTAAAGGAAGTTAAACAGCCTTGGTCATCGTTAAATAGGACCAATTTAAAAATTTAACTCAGTAACAAAGATCATAGATCAAGAAGGGCATAGATAAGTTCTCAGGACAGCAGGAGAAAAATAAGAACAACAAAACCAAATAGGAAGTGAACAGGTGACACGGAGTCCTCTGTGGTCTTAGAAAGGAGAGGTGACAGGGGGGTGGTAGTTTTGAAGAATCCATCTCAGTGTGCATGGAGTCCAAGTGTCCGCATGTAGGCCTCTGAAAAGCCAGAGGTCATATGGGTTTAAAGTACACAGATGCCTTGCCTGGTAGAGGAAAGCTCAGCTCATCTCTGGGCAGCAGGAAGTCCCAAGAGTTCCTCCTGAGGCCTTCACCTCCAAGAGTTTGGGTTTCAGTATTTATTATTTGCATTGTTAGAAAGCTTCAAGCAGAGAAATCAACACAAAAGTTACTAAAAAGTATTATAGATAATTTCACCACTTTAACCTAATGTATAATGTTATACTTTTAACTATGTTTTAACAGTGATTTATATAAACATAGGACTGGCTTTAGAAAGTTGATCTAATGTAATTTAAGATTCATAATATAGTTATATATACATTTGTAACATGTACTATTTAATTAGTTATTTGAGAAAATTTAGGATTTGATAACATTGTATAAACCAGCCCAAGCAAGCTAGCTTTCTTCTAGCTTTTCTACATCTTTATGTTCAACCTCTTTCTTTGTAATTTGTTAGTTTAGCCCTTTTTTTTTTTTTTTTGAGACAGGTTCTTTCCATATAGTCCACCCTGGTCCTGAATGCACTACATAGCCCAGGCTGGTCAAATCCATGGTGACACTCCTGCCTCAGCTTCCCACGTGCTAAGATCATAGCTATGCACCACCATACCTGGCTTGGTTTAGCTTTTAAAGTGTTAGTGTTCCTTCAAAGTGGGGATGAATAAAAGTCTGATCTATTTTAGCTGATTTTTCCATGAAATTTTTGCAAAAGATCTAATATTTTAATCTGTAGATAAGAGGAGATTAAAAAGAATAAACCTAACTCAGTTTTGTCTATATTGTAATTTAGTTCTAAAAATAGATGCAATAATATTGCCCGTACCTATTATTTCTTAATATTATATTAAATTCTTATCTATAATTAGACATTTTTGGGCTTTACTATATATTTGCTTGTATTTGGTGATGTATGTGTGTGTGTGTGCATGTGTGTGTACCATCGTCTTGAACCTATGTTTCTGACTCTTGTAGGTTTCTGGCCTTTTATCTGAAACATAGAAGTCATAAAGGCCTTTGTTAGCTTTTTGGACATTCACTGGCCTCATTTCCAACTCTGGAAAGATTCATAGCTTCTATATGAATCTACTCAGATTTCTTCTATAAGCATGATCCTGGTCTTTTCTTTTGGCCTTTCTTCTTTATCATTCTAGCTGCTTTGTCTTTTCATGATCTTAATGTACTTTGTAAAGAAAATCCTTCCCAGTCAAGTATTTATAACATCCTTGAGGTGCCGAGGAGACTGTCTATAAATTGACAAGCTCTTCCTGAGTAAATCCGTATTTCAGATTGTCAGTGTTCACTTGTCCTGTCTTACTTGGCCTCCTTCATTCAGCACACTCACTAGGCAGATCATTTTGGCAAATTCTTTTTGTGCGTCTTGGCTTCTTTCTGTTTTGCATTAATATTTTAATTTTAATTTTAACATTTTATAGAAAGCCAGCTGACTTCAAATTATGTTCTATGCCATTCCAAAGTACCTGTGAACATTTATTTTTATATTACTATGTAATTATTATTACTGTGTATTTATTTTATGTCTTTCTCTCATTAATAATTTATTCTATATATACTTATTTTCTGATGCCAGGAGAAATTATCTAAAACTTGGAAATAGGTAATAGAACTACAGGAGAGCTAACGTGTAGGAAATTGATAGCAATGCAAATAAATTTTGTCTCATAGGGATACACTTGATTTCTACTTTGTATGATAGGTTCTCCCAAATATTTCATCTTGTCCCATAGGATATTATCCAGTTTTGCATCTGTAGGCAATTGGTTTTAGCATTTCTGATTGTCTTTGTATGTCTGTGCTCCCTGGATTCTCTTTTGACCTGGTTTTAACAAAGATTAAATGTTATAAGGAGCAAGAGGACTAGGGTACTCAACAGGGACCTGCAATCAGTCAGACCAGTAATGGCTGCCTCAGGTCCTGGCAGATAATTGGTCTCACTGTTGTGAAAACTTACCTCTGCTGGGGTTGCAGGGTGCTGGGCCAGGAGAGCCAGGCCCTTTCTGTTGGGATCTACCACCCTCAGAAGCAGGAGATGATAAGGGATTAAACAGGACCTAATTTGTGAATAGAGAGTTGTGCAGAAATCAAGAGAGAACCAAACATTGGAGAGAGAGAGACCAGATGTATATTTCAAAAAGTTAGCAGACAAAGAGTATATTTCTCTGGAGGATTTTAAGCATTTTCTGTAGCATTTCACAGAAAGACTTAATCAGGACAGCTAGTCCTTAGTGTTGCTTTAGCAGTCCTGCTATATCTAGAGCTGGAGTTACCATGGGGATGATAGTCAGTGTCACAGAATGGTACTTAGAAATATATTTTACATGTCCTTTTTTTTTTGAGACAGGGTCTCGCTTTTTTT
>PVIR01043256.1:0-11824 GCA_004026965.1 Petromus typicus
GGAGGCAGAGGCAGGAGGATTGTTGTGATGTGAGTTTGAGGCTGAGCTCAGGGCCAGCCTGAACCACAAAGCGAGACCCTGTCTCCAAAAACCTAAAAAAAAAAAAAAAAAAAGAATGTTGAAGGGACAGATTTTTTCACTGTCAACTGCAGACATCATAACATTGACCTTACATTCTTAACCATATATCTCCTGCAAAAAGGACACGGTTCATATAACTACATAATACGATCTTGCCTAAGAATACTAGTAACTGTCTAGTTCCGCTTGATACAAATTCTAGAGTGAGATTTTACAGAGAAGCAATCAAGGTTCCTATACTACATTTTACTCTCTTTAGATCTGAAATTGTTTCTCTTATTGCTAATATTTTCTTTCCTGATGCATTCACTTTTTTTTGTACCAGTGTCTGTACATTTCCCACAGAGGTGCTTTGTCTATCGCACTTTTCTTCTTGGGTAGTTTATTATTATTATATCCCTTATTATTCCTGTAAGTGAAAAATTAGACTTGCATGAATAAATGCTGAAGACTTTTCTCCTGAATACCTCATAGGTAGGTTTCTTCTGCTTGTGTTCTGTTTCCACATCATTACATGTAGTATCCTGTCACTATCAGGATTGCTTTGGAGCGAGCACTATCTTATTTAAATTCAACCAAAGGAAAAAATGGCAGAATGCTCAAGATTTCATTTTCTCCAGCCAACTGCATAGCTTATCTAAGTCTTTAAATGTGAGGTACTTCTAATATCAAAATCATTGCTTACTCATTATAGAAAATGTGAAAACTACAGAAACATATGGAAAAAAAGAAAGAAATTATAGCCTGTCTCCTTTAAAACAAAGCTATAACATTTTAGTGCATTTAGTCTTTTTTCTTACGTTATATGATGATTTCTACATCACAGAACATAAAATTCTGTTATAATTTTTCCTACTTGATTTGTACCATAAACAGTTTTCATATTGTTTAAAAATTTTGGTTAATCTTTTAATAATGACTATTTTTCAGATTATGGAATTCCTACTATTGAATACTTAGACTGGTTTCAATTTTTTCCTAGTATAAATAGTATTATAGGCTGGGTGTTGTGGCTCACATCTGTAATCCCAGCACTCAGGAGGCAGAGGCAGGAGGATTGCCATGAGTTTGAGGCCAGCCTGGGCCTATACATAGTGAGTTCAGGGTCAGCCTGAATTACAGAGCAAGGCCTTGCCTCAAAAAAACTAAAAATAAAAAAGTATGAAAAATGTCTTTAGAAAAAATGTTTTTCTCTTTTTAAAATTTCCTTATAAAAATTATTGGAATAAAGGAAATGAATTTTTTTTTTTTTTTTTTAGACAGGGCCTCGCTTTGTAGTTTAGGCTGGCCCTGAGCTCAGCCTCAAACTTACATCACAGCAATCCTCCTGCCTCTGCCTCCCGAGTGCTGGGATGACAGGCGTGAGCCACCACGCCCGGCACTGTGGTATGTGGTGCTGATTGCTGCTGGATGTGAGTCTCCACATCCAGTATTGTATGTGGTTACCTGGGATTGAACCTGGCCCTCTGTGCTTGCAGGACAGGCACCAGAACCACTGAGCTAAATCCCTGGCCCAACAAATGAATTTTTAAAATTTATTTTGCTGCTGATTTTTAAAGTAAGATGAGCTTATCATTGACAAGTAAAATATAATAAAACTGGAAAAGAAAAAATCATTCCACATTCTCCCCCAGAGGCAGTTGTTATTAGCATTTTGACATGATTTCTTCTGATACAGGAAGTTATTTTCTTTTTGAGCAAAGATCAAGGATATGAACATTTTAAAGGCTTTTCATATTACTGCCAAAATTGTTTTCAGTTTATCAATCGATCCTCTTTCTGGAAATATATGAGTTCTAATCTGAAAACACTAACACCTAAACATCCTCAAGTATAGTTATTTCAAAACTTCCCATAAACTGTGAACATAGGACAATATATGGAAAGGGCAGAATAAATGTTATTTGGAAAATATCTTCAGCTTTCGGTGTGGTTGCAGTCCACAGTTTTGAAAGGCTCCTGTGATGATAGAAGATGATATCAAAAAATGGAAAGACATACCTTGTTCCTGGGTAGGAAGAACCAATATTGTCAAAATGGCTATACTCCCAAAACTACTCTACACATTCAACGCAATCCCCATTGAAATCCCAACAGCATATTTCACAGATCTAGAAAAAAAAATTCAAACTTTCATCTGGAACCACAAAAGACCTAGAATAGCCAAAGCAATTCTAAGCAACAGGGACATGGTGGGGGGTATCACAACTCTGAACCTGAAACTGTACTATAAAGCCACCGTGATAAAAACTGTGTACTGGCAAAGTAATAGACCCGAGGATCAATGGAGTAGACTAGAAGATCCAGAAACTACTCCAGATACACTGAGCCACCTCATCTTTGACAAAGGAGCCAAAAATACTCAATGGAGGAAAGATAGCCTCTTTAACAAATGGTGCTGGAAAAACTGGGTTTTAACTTGCCAAAGACTAAAACTAGATCTAACTCTTTCACCGTGTACCAAGCTAAAATCAAAGTGGATAAGAGACCTAAATATTAAACAGACACTCTAAACCTACTGCAAAACAGGTTAGGTAAAACTCTTGAAGACATTGGCTTAGGGAAAGACTTCATGAACAAAACTTCTATAGCACAGAAATTGGCTAAGGAAATCAACAAATGGGACCTCATTCTTTTAAAAAGCTTCTGCACAGCAAAGGAAACCACCAACAGTGCAAATAGGCAACCAACAATGTGGGGAAAAATCTTTACCAGCTGTTCCTCAGATAAAGGGCTACTATCTAGAATATATAAAGAGCTCAAAAAAATCAGCCCACCCAAATTTAATGACCCAATTCAAAAATGGGCATCTGAAATGAATAGATATTTTTCAGAGGAAGAAGTAAGAACAGCTAAGAAGCATATGAAGAAATGCTCAATATCATTAGTCATTCAAGAGATGCAGATGAAAACAACATTGAGATTTCATCTCACTCCACGTAGAATGGCTGCCATTTCAGAATCAGCCAACGGCAAATGTTGGCGAGGCTGTGGAGAAGAAGGAACTTTCTCCACTGTTGGTGGGACTGTAGACTCGTACAACCCCTGTGGAGATCAGTTTGGAGAATCCTCAAAAAACTAGGATTGGTGGTGCCATTTGACCCAGCCATTGCCCTGCTAGGTGTATACACACAAGAATTAAAAGACTCATATCATAGTGACGTATGTGCACCCATGTTTATAGCAGCCCAATTTGTGATTGCTACATCTTGGAAACAACCCAAATGTCCATCAACTGGAGACTGGATAAAAAAGCTGTGGTTCTTCTACAGAATGGAGTATTACTCTACCATAAAAAATGATAAGTTTGAATCATTTCTACTTAAATGGACATACTTTGAGGATATCCTCATAAGTGAAATAAATAGGTCACAGATAGGTACATATCGCATCTTTTCTCTGGTATGAGAAAATAAAGATGTAAATGAAAAAAACTAGTTAGATCTAGAAAACTAGTTAGATCATAGCATTGTATGTTATATATTGTGAAATAGAAAATGCTCAATGTAAAATCAGGTGAAGGGGGAAAATGTTGAGATTGTAACAAAAAAGTAAGGAAACAAATTTTATATATATCGGGGGGGTGGTAGTGTGGGTAGGGCTATGGGAAAAAATGAGAATTAAGTTGTGTCTTATACTGGTACAAATCCCCATTATGGAGTGCAATCATGATGTGTATATTTAATGTACCAATAAGGATAAAAAAATTTAAAAAAAAAGAAAGGCTCTTGTGTTAGTGGTATTCATTTCAGAGGGAAATGAACTTGTTTATTTGACAGGTAGCTATGACAGTTAGCTCACTGGTCCTGCTAGATCAAGATGAGCTATTGGTCATTAATGTTTGTTTTTTGGGAAGGATAGAAAAATATTCTTCTAATTAGGGATTTCTGATCTTTGTCATGTCATGACACATACAGGAAATAATAATATTGTTCTATACTCTTGAGTAACGGATGAGGCTGAGAAGTTCTGAGTCCCACCTGGCTGCCCTGAGGGCCAAAGAATCAAGACCTTGGACACCTGCAATCCATCATGGCACACCTGGGCCAGCTGTGCACTAGGACTCTAGAGGGGTTAAGAAGATCATCATTATTTTTAAATTTGCTCTTCTAGCTTTGTTCTCCCAGCCTTGTCCTTATATTATTACCCAAAGACTCTAATTATGACACCTTTCTTCAGCACTGAGACAGGTAGATTTTTTTAAAAATAAACTTCTGATCCCACCTCTTCACTGTTCTCCACAACATATGCTCAATTCCTGTTTTGAATGTTTTATTTACTATGTAGCTGCTCTCACCTAAAGCCTCATCTACATACAAAGGCTCATTACTAAACACTGTAAATAGAGAGATGGTACAGACAGCTACTAACTCCACTGTGCCACACAAAAATAGGGAGGCGTAAGGACTCAGCCTAGAGACTCAGCTTGCTGCAAGGTGTTGTGATGCTAGGTGAAAAGATGTGGAAATAACCTGAACCACAAAGCGAGACCCTGTCTCAAAAAACCTAAAAAAAAAAAAAAGATGTGGAAATAAGACTCAAACAGAAAGCAGGGAATTGAGATGGACCATGTGGAGCATATGGTGAGGACCCCAATCACCAGGACTGTCAGTATGGACTGAACAGGGCATGGGATTTGTGTGGCATCTGGTGATAGTGCTTACAGGCAGGGCTTGTAAAAGGGTGAGCTAGTAGGTTACAGAAATAATTAAGGGGTGGGTGGTTCTAGAAACGGAAGGGGATTTGGAACCACACCATCCTGCATCACAATGTTGTTTTATTTAGGAGTCTTCTCTACCTCCTGGGCAACCTTATTTTTGCATCAGTGTAAGGAATGCAGTTGGAAATGGGTAGGGAAGTCATCGGGAGGGTGCTGCAACTTCCGAAGGTCAGGGTGATGAGGTTTTCTAGGGCCAGAGTGGTGAAGTAGATGAAAGAAGCCACTGGAGACAGAAGCCATAGGGATGGCAGGAGGAGAGTGGTCAGTTCGGACAACAAAGCCGGTGGCAGGGACATGAGCAAAGACATCAGCAAAGACTCTCCCAATCAAGAGCTACCATCCTTTTATACCCAAGGTGAATGCCCTTTTCTTACCAATCTTCTTTTTCAGTTCCTTCTCCTTGGGGACCACTCCCTTCCCAGACAACCATTATAGGACTCGGCACATTATAGGACACTGCACTCTAAGCATGAAGTTCCCATTTCATCTGTGTTAGCTATGTTTCTAAATTGGATTGCAGGACTCATCTCAGGACTCACCGCTCTGATATCCAGCCACTCACTGTTGTGGTGTTGCCACGTTCTGGGTCTGACAGGCGGTGGGGACTAATGCTGTGCTTGCAAATGAAATTTTAATAAAAGCTACATATAAAGTTGAGATGTTCTGATTAACGCAGGAGTAGAAGAATCCGAATCTAAGATGTCTGGCATCCTCCTTTTTAAGCAGCAGTCCCCAAGAAACTTCACAGTCTCTAGGGTGCCACGATACATAATTTGAGAAATTTCAGCTTTGTGGACTGCTCATAGTTTTTGGAGTCACATTGAGTTTAAGCTTCTCTTCTACTACTTCTTTTTTTTTTTTTTTTTTGAGACAGGGTCTTGCTTTGTAGTTCAGGCTGGCCCTGAGCTCAGCCTCCAACTCACATCACAGCAATCCTTCTGCCTCTGCCTCCCGAGTGCTGGGATGACAGGCGTGAGCCACCATGCCCAGCACTGTGGTCTGTGGTACTGGTTGCTGCTGGGGTGAGTCTCCACACCCAGTATTGTATGTGGTTACCGGGGATCGAACCCGGGCCCTTGCGCTTGCAAGACAGGGGCTGGAACCACTGAGCTAAATCCCTGGCCCCTCTTCTGCTACTTTAGCTGTAATAGGGGAGAGAGATGAAGAAACAATTCTAAAGCCAATTTTTCCCTTTGCAAAACAGACCTCCTACCATCTTTGTAGGGTTATTCTGAGGACAGAATAAGACAGTGCATGTAACAATCTCTGGCAATTATTTCGGTGCTCATTAGATGATAGTTATTGGTGGTAAAAATTGCTAACATTACGTGCCTGATCTTTACTGAAGTGGCACTTCAACGATCTAAAAATCTTACTTATTCTTGGGTTCAGGAAAGTCAGGATTGGTGGGAGCTATGGTGAGCTTGAGCTTAGGAGGGGAACCAATTTCGTCTTACATTCCCTCTGCTCCATCCGCCCATGACCACCTGCCTTTTCATGAAGAGCCATCAATATTTCAGGTATGAGTATCAGGTGCTGTAAACCGAGCACATCCCAGAGCCCACTTGAATTAATCATATGTGGGAGGAGAGGACATAAAATGCCTTCTTGTCAGAGCCCCAAGTTTCACTGGCTACAGAGAAGCCCGGAGACCACAGGGTGAAGCTCCTCCTAATGGAGGACTCTGAAAAGAAGCTGAACCACAAGAGTGACGGCAAACCCCGGAAAGTCCGATTTAAAATCTCCTCCTCCTACAGCGGTCGGGTGCTGAAGCAGGTCTTTGAGGATGGGCAGGAGTTAGAGTCACCCAAAGAAGAATACCCTCATAGTTTTCTCCAGGAGGCTCTTGAGCCCATGGATGGTGTCTACGGGTCCGGGGAGCCCCCCAAGCCCCCGCTGTACGCCCCTAGACTCACCGCTCAGAGGATCAGTGTGTTCCGAGAAGGCGGGGCCTACACGCTGGCCGGGAGCCAGCCTCTGTTCAATGATTACAAGGTGAATGACCACAAGGTGGGTATTGTGTGTGGTTTATAAGCTTTAAGAGCAGGATTTCCTAGAAGTGTTTAGAGAAATCCCTCAGTGTTTCAGGCTGTTTTCTTACTTATGCTCAGCTACCAGCTAGAGTTATAGGTGTACCAAACAGGAAGCTGTTGTTAGGATAATATTTCTGGGACAAAAATAACACGCTTGTCGACGGCTCATTGGAAAGTGCAATGAGCATAAATAGTGTTCAAATTGCATCCAGGGTAATATATTGTAATTGGGGCTTTGGCTGTATATTCTCCATGTGTAAATGAAATAGAGGTGCGGTGGTTTTCAGGTTGCGAGAGTTTTGTGCTAGAAAATTATGCAGCAGTAGGTCATTTTATTCCTGAAAGAGCTGGGGGTTTGACAGAGACCATTTTACTCCAGCCAATTACTCAGCCTATGGTTTGTCCATGTCTTATTTTTTTCCCTCTACCAGCTCCCTACCGCCAGCTTTTGAAAACGTTTGCCTTTTATTTATTTTTCTGTCTTTGCATTCCTTACTGGTTTGGAATGCTGGGAAGAGATAGTGAAAAGCAAATGAATCAGAGGAGATGTTACCTGGGGATGAAGTTTGAAATAATGGTTCAATGGGACCCTGTGTTTTATCTGTGAATTTCAGTTATCTTCTCTAGTACCATGGATGGTCCAAAGTCTGTATATGATTTTCTCTTAAGCTAGAAGAACCCGGAAAATGCTCATTGGTTTCTGAAATTCATGAGAGATGTCTGTTTGCTTATGCCAGTGGGATCATCAATGTCTTTTTTCTTTTAAAGATTATTTATAATTATATCATGTATCCAGGTGATTAGTGAATAGCACACGAGGATGTGGTTTCATCTTCAATGTGCAAAATTCAGATAATCACTCTCTAATCATTTTTATTTAGTTTCCTGAGGGGTTAGGTAGTATATCTACTAAAGACAAACATTGTGGACTTACTGACAATGGTAAAAATATAATTATCGATA
The DNA here is from genome assembly GCA_004026965.1 of Petromus typicus. NCBI lineage: Eukaryota > Metazoa > Chordata > Mammalia > Rodentia > Petromuridae > Petromus > Petromus typicus. Next base: position 7,798 of record PVIR01043256.1, read on the forward strand.
CGTCCCCAATTACTGAAGATAATATCAGGTTTCTTTTTGATATTAAAGGGAGCGGGAATGAACAATTCCTTTTGTTATTATAATAACTTTTGCATTGGAACATGCAGCCATATATTATCTCCATTTAGCTTATTGGGTCTTTACCACAGTCTTGTGAAGAAAAGCAAACCGTAGTCATTCCCACTTTGCAAATGAGAAAACCTGAGTTGATAAAGGACCTGCCCAGTATCACAGGATCCTTAGTCAGACAGCCAGAATAAGAATTTAGATTTTCCCATTCATCCTACTTTTGCTCTATGACACATTCATAGGAACAAGCTCGTTCATAAAAATAATGATAATAACTCCCATTTATTGAGTACTTACTATACTATGTATTATAGTTACAGAATTCCTTTCAACCTATATGTTACTGGGATATTTAGAACTTACACATTCGTACCTCACTTAAAACCTACACAAGGCTGTTGTGGAAAATTTGGGGCTGCTTCATAAGTCGTGTGCCAAACTTGATGTTTATGTAATATGATGTCACACGGATTTGCAAAACTAGATAGATGAGTTTTCCATAGCACGGCAGTTGTCTGAAACACGGTACTCAAGAGATCACCTTGAAGATTTGATCCCTGCTTGTTCTCATTATTCTTCTTTCCTTTGTTCCCTGATCAACTGCCATGTCCCTATCTTAGCCAGCCTCTGGGATACCAGGGGCCCTGGTGGATTCGTGTAGTTTTGCAAACTGATATAGTTTGGTAACGTGGTATGAGAAACCAGGAAATGAGACCTTGAGCATCATGATTTTTAAAATCAGCGAATCCTACTGTGAAATAATCTCTCATAAATACCAGTTATGAGCAGTGGGTAAGTACAGTGATTCAAAGGAACATTTCTGAACACAATCTCCTGTATTTGTACACAAATATTCATGGCAATTCTCAATTGCCTAAAAGCGGGACACTGCTTAAGTGTCCATTGAGTGAACAATGGATGATTCTAATATAGTACAAACATACAATGGAGAGCTTTTATAAGGGGGGTGGAGGAGTAGAAGTGAGGGGCTGGGAACTGGAAAAAAAAAAAGAATCAAGATTTACCATGTACAGGTACAAATTCCCAGTGATGAATGAGATCATAATAAATTCTAAAATGTACCCCTACATTTAATGAATAATAAAGAGAAAGGAAATATTGATGCACTGCACCATGGATAAATCTTGAAGATCTTACACTAAGTAAAATTGAGCAAGTTGCAAAAAACAAATACTGTATGATTGCTTTACCCGATGCTCTCAGAACAGTCAAAGTCACAGAGACATAAAGTAGAATGATAGTCAGTGCTGGGGAAGAAGGAGTTATTGTTTATTGGAATGAAAGTTTCAGTTTTAGAAGAAGAACACATTCTGGAAATAACAGATGGTGATGACGCCTGCACAATAATTTGAACGTACTCAGTGCCACTGAACGCTACACTTAGAAATGTCCACACTGGGTGGTAATGGTGGATTTGATGTTACATACATTTTACTATAATCTTCATCCTCATAATGAAGCGAGGGCTGTGATGTCAGTGAAACTTGACTTTGACGCCCAGTTCTGCCGATGTACTGTGTGAACTTGGAATGTCTTTAGTTTGCTGAACTTCAGTGTTCTTCTCCATGACGTGAAGGTAACAGAACTGCTTAAGAGGTACCGACCATGACTGAAAAAAGACAATAAATACTATACACTTAGAATTGGGCCTGGCGCCTTGTAGGGGTCCAGTAACTATCACCTACTGCTGTGAAGGTGAGCAGGCACTTATGAAAGAAGTGCTGACTCTTTAAAAATCATATGTGTTACATAGAGAACGTAGTTTTAAGTGATCAGAATATTTCAGGGTGTTAAAACTGACTGAAATTTATAAGGTTTAAAAATAGAAGTGGAAAAGAAGGGAGGTTATATTTATGGAACACCATTCTATGCATAGGATGTAATTCTAGCTTTGCTATATTTCTATATTTTGTAGAAAGCATTTTAAAACAGAAGTTTATAGTGGTTAAACAACTTTTCTCACACAGATGTCAGATTCCAGGTCTGTCTCTGAATCCTATTAAATTCCTCATACCCAGTAAAGGGTTTTTGCATTTGAAAACACAGCAATTGGCAAGGCCTGAGGATGCCTGAAGAGCCATTCGTAGGCTTGTCACCAACATGGGAGTAATTACAAAAGTGGAACCCTCACAGGTTACCGCTGTGGACACAGCAGGAGGGACTGAGAACTTCCTGGCTCCATTCCGGCCCTCTGTAATGCAGGAGCGGATGTTCCTCATGGATAATTGGATGTAACTAGATAATACAGACTTTAGTCACACCCAGAGAGTTTCCTGAGACACACAGAGAATTTGGCTGTTACGTAGGTAAAACTTACACAAACCTTCAGGACGATGTGGGACTCTCTTTCTTTCGAGCACATTAAAAAGCATTGATGATCCTGGGTGTCTTTAATATTGGCAGCTTAATGGCAGGGGCTGGAGCAAGAGGTCTTAGATTCTCTTGGCAAATTGAGACTTCTGCCTTCAAAGAAAGGAAAGAAAAGAGAAAAAAAGGAAAGAAAAGAAAAGAAAAAATGGCTCTAGATGTGAGAAAGCTTCCTGGTAACTGAATCTCTTTGGCTATTAGTGGAAGTAGAAATGGAACCTTCCAAAAGTACCACCATCCTTATCTTCTGGTGTTTAGAAACTGATAGTCCAGAGTGTGAAATAGGAATCCAGTATACATAAAATAATAGGAAAAGGAAGCTGCTACCTGATCCATTGAGGAGAGTGAGAGAAAACAGGACCAGATAGGAAGCTTCTGGCTTAGTAGTCACTGAAAACTTCATGACTGTTTCAAGGAAGGGAACATGAATGCTGAAGTCTTGCTCAAGTCAGGTTTGACTGATACATGAATGCTTTAAATAGAAGACCATTTAACGTAGGAAGTTAATAGATTGGTCTTATGCAGTTCTTTTTTTTTTTTTTTTTTTTAGGTTTTTTGAGACAGGGTCTCGCTTTTGTAGTTCAGGCTGAGCCTGAGCTCAGCCTCAAACTCACATCACAGCAATCCTCCTGCCTCTGCTTCCCGAGTGCTGGGACTACAGGCATGAGCCACCACACCCAGCACTGTGGTATGTGGTACTGATTGCTGGTGGGGTGAGTTTCCATGCCCAGTATTGTTATGTGGTTACTGGGGATCAAACCCAGGCCCTTGGGCTTGCAAGACAGGCGCCGGAATCACAGAGCTATATCCCCGGCCCAGCCTTATGCAGTTCTATATGCAAGGCAAAATATTTCATGAACTACTTATGTGTACAGCTTGGACATGCATTTGTTCTGAAGAACAGTTTTTAAAAATAACAACTGCCACAATGTACACCTTTGCATATTATCTCCTGTTTTACGAGGTTTTTCTTGGCACCTCCCCCCCTCAGAGGTTGGTTTCGTTAGCTTCAGGGATTAGAATAAGAATATTTAATAACAAGGTCATTCCCCAGTCAGCACAGAAGCTAGCAGAGAATGGAGCAGGGTCCTAGAAAGCGCGATCCTACTCCCTGACTCTTACCCACTGGGTTTTGGGATGTTAAAGACCCACAGAAGGAAGGATAGGTAACAAGGGAACATTTTGGAATCTCAGGATAGTACCTGTTTACCACCCAGCATGGACATTTCTCTATCTTAATAACTAGATTGTGGGTTACAGTGCTTGCCAGCTACGTGTCAGTCCATCTCAGATGAGCGGACCGGCGTCCTAAGAGGTGCATGACTCTCCTAGGTGGACCATAGAATTGAGACTGAATGCTCTTCCTCACCATGCTCTCCTGATTCTAGGCATAAATATATATTCTTGATTAAGTAATTTCAAAATATTGAGTCCCTCAGGCTGCTGCAGTTTAGGATTGAATTCAACATCTTGTGTATGCAGCAAGCACTTACCACTGAACTACAATGTGGCAGCCCTGCAGTGTAGTATTGTCATAACTTGTTCTCAGGCAAAAGACTAACTAGCACAA
>PVIR01043257.1:0-11825 GCA_004026965.1 Petromus typicus
AACATGAAAAGGAGACAGAGCAGGGCCTTGTGATATTTAGCTCTTCGGGAGACCTGGGCAGACGCTGTTGATTTTTCGTGCTTCAAGCTTTTCTTGAAAAACAGAGCCAACAGGAAGAGAGAAACCACAAAAATGTAAGTGCTGATGCACACATAAGCCCACAGCAAGTTCAGGTCATCGGGTGCTGCGAACAGAGACTCTGGGTCGGCTTCAGGTGACCGGTTGAGGGCTGCAGGGTGGAGGATGGGCTCCGTGTGGTTTGCAGCTGGCACTGTCATTCCCAAGGCCAATTTTGCTAGAATGGGAGCCAAAAAGGCCCCCAAGGCAAAACTGAAGTGCAGGGCCTGCATGTGTGGGGCTCCTTTGTCCCCCCACAGGGCCAGGATAAGGACGTTCCCACCTACAATAAAAAATAGGGAATAGTTTAAATTAAACACAGTGATCACATGGTCTGAGTATTCTAATATTCACAATTATCAAACATTGCACCTGACTCACTTCTCTGAGTGAAGAACTGTCACCCACTGTCACTAGACCTACTAGATCCACTGTTTCACATCACCACAGATTACTACAGTGGATTTTGAGGTGTTAATTGGGAGTCACTTTGGGAAGAGAAAAAATATATATATAAGACAGATGCAAAACGTCCTGAGGAGTCCGAACACTCAAGGATCCTGTTGGTCCCACTGCAGAAAATAAGAACCTCTTTCAGTATCTGCACTTAACTAAGCATCTGCAATATCGGAGGCCAGAGTTTCATAGCAGTGCTTATCTTATATTTAATCAGACAGACACATAGTTCTACCCTATAACTTTGCAACCAAACTAAACCTAAAGTGCAAAATATTTCCCAAAATCTAATTAATTAATTAATTAATTAAAGCATGGCAAAGAGACTAGAAAGCAGGATTTGGTGATAGGCCAATATCATTTATGTTACTTAGCAGATTTTCAAAGATATGATGTCACAAGGTAGAGTAGGTAAGGAACTTCTGAGTGAGTAGAGAACAGAAAAGAAAAGGCAGGAAGGTAACGCAAGCCACAGATTTCTCTTCCCTCCGAGACGGGACACATTTTAAATTGGGTGACTGCTTCTAACTTTCCAGTCTAACAAGGCTTTCTATTTATGTCCTATTAGACTCCCAATTCCTCTTGAGCTACAATGATAAAATCCTCTCGTGACGTGGAAGTCCTCCCACTCCCGCTGTGAGGTGCTACTTTGAATCTCCTGTAGAACAAACCCTGTCGGTTCACTTCATAGTCCGCTGTTCGAGTGCGATGCCCGAATCAGCAAGCAAAGGAGCTGCCGGGTCATTCTGACTGGGTGACTCCAGGGGCAGCCAGGTGAGTCCGGGTCACTCAGGAGCTTTGCAAGTTTCCTGTCTTCTGCTCTACCTGCCCTGTGAAGAATGTTCCAGATGGCCCTGAAGGATTCACTAACCTGTGTCCAGGACACCGATCCCCACACCAGTGACAGACATCATGACCATCAGTAACGCTGCTGTCTTGCAGAGAGGAATGAGGTAATGAGCAACTGTGGTAAACAGCATCGACACCCCTGAGAAGAAAAGGCAAAGCCAGCTCTAAATAAGCAGCGTTCGTAGGGTCCCCAAGTTGAGTAGACATAAAAACTTACAAAGACGCTACATGAGATCAACTTAAAACTTAGATATCTTGGAAAGATAAGAGTTGCAGATTCTGCAAGGTTATTTCACTTAAATCTTTTATGAGCTCTCTGGATGACAAATAGAAATTACCATAGTACTGCTAGTAATATAACTGTAAGTTTACATCACAGAAAAAGCTTTTATGACAAAAAGAAACAAGCCAGAAATTAAACATTCCACATTTTATAACTGAAAGAGACTTTTAGATCTGAGGTAGTATTTAAAAGGCAAAAGAAAATGCAGTTACACTATAATTGACAACTTTTTCAAAAAAAGGGATGAAAATATAAGAGGAATAGTGCTAGACTGAGAATGCATGTAGCTTAATGTACATTTCTTGCACACCATGTACAAGACCTTGTTTAAACAGCAGGCCTTGTTCAACCTTAAGAGTTCCACACAAACGTGTGCATATAGGTGCATACGTGTATTTATGCATGCATGTGCCTATACATGTGCATGCATGTGCATGTGCAGGTATGTTTACAAGTGTGCATTGCATATACATGCATGTGTGTTATAAGCATGTAGTGTGTATATTGTGCACGTGTGTGCCTATGTATGCACATGTGGGCGTGCACACGCATGTATGTGTATGTATGTACGTCCATACGTGTAGTGTGTTTGTGCATGTGTGAATGCGTGTGTGTTTGTATACTTGTGCATATAATGGACCAACAACAAATGTCTATATATACATTTGAATGTGTGCACATTTAGGATTTTTATTCACCAGCAATAGCAGATTATTCTACTTTCTTAGATGTTTTATCACATTAATCTAAAATTTTTAAATGTCACTTCAAAAAAGAGTATGTTAAAAGCTTCACACCTACATGCAGGGGGTGGAGAGCAGTTAGCGGTCATCACCGGTACGAGGCAGCAGGAGTGAAGACAGAGCCCTGATCAGTGCTCAGCACCCTGGCCCCAGGGGCTGTAGAGCCTGCCGGGTTCCAGGTGTTCGTCTTGACCTCGGTGGCCCTGGAGATCTGCCCTCCACCCTGATGATCAATGTTATCTGTGTGACACTGAGGTGTTTCCCTGACTACACTGAATGCTGGGCAGCCTAACGGTTACACACACACACACACACACACACACACACACACACACACACAGACACATGAGCTACTCTAAGTTTCCACAGAGCTCAGCATAGACTTCTTCTCACTGCCAAGGTAAGAAAGAGCTTGGTAGAGGACGCCTAATGCTCCCATTTCCATAGCCAGCCCTTCTGCGTGCTGCTTTTGTATATGTACAGCCAAGGAGGAAACTCACTGAATGTCACAAAGAAATGAAACTGGTGTTTACTTACCCAAAAGTAAAAACTGGTTCATACGGTCAAAAAGAATTCCGCCAATTGCACAGCCACCCAGATATCCCAAAGCACGACCCACAAATATTTGGGAAAGACTGCCCATATCTTGGTTCACATTTTTTGCCAAATCTTGAAATGTGGGTCCTAGGACAGCAGCAATCAGACCCTGAAATATAAAGATAAAAGCTGTTATTTACAAACAAAATATGCATCTAATTTATGTGCACTACAAAAACCCAGAGACATGGGATGCAAAGCAATGCAGAGAATTACTTCAAGGCCTGCAGTGAGAAAAAAATAACAACACTAATATCAGTACAATAATACTAATATTATATTATTACTACTAATATTAGATATCTACTCTTTTTTGCAAAACTCTCAATTTTTAAAAATGATTTAATCCTTCTGGCTTTGGGTTACATTTTGTTTCCTGTCTGAATAATACTATTCTGTATTAAAAGTTAATAAGGAGCTTAGAATGTTACTCCATGGTAGAGAGCTTGCCTACCATGTGTGAGAATTGGAGTGTCACCCCAAAGACCAAAAAAGCAACAAGATAAAATTTAACATTAAATCCAATCTTAAAATATCTCTCACAAATTCCCAGTGTTGAATGTGATCATGATGTGTATCTAAATGTAGCAATAAACTCAATAAAGGACAAAAAAGAAATAGCTCTTTATCTTGACAGGTATTACATGTACTGATGAGAATTTAGATGTCAAAAATTTAAGTTATCAAAATATTCTCATCTCTGCTGTTATTAAAACAGTAATATTTCTGTCACATATGTGCTCCTTCCTCTGAATAACACAAACGAAATACTCAAAGAATTTAAACATGTTTAATTCTACATTTTTCTTGAAAGAAATAGCCATCAGAAGTACAGTTTGCAAGACTTCCTTAACACATTTTATATATGCATGTACAGAATGACTTTTAAAATAAAGTTTTCAAACACAATATGTTGTGATAAGCTAAGTTAAATTTGACATAAACTGTCTCCATATGTACCATACTGTAATCTAACTTCATATATCAAAAAGTTGTAACCTAATGGGAGTATCATATTATAACATATCAGCCAATTCTTCAATCAGCCTTAGGTTACACAGCGCACAGATATGTCCAAATAAGACAAAAAGCAAAAGTGCAAAGAGTCAGGATATTTCTATATGTAACTTCCGTTCTCATTTCTCTTTCTGCCCACCGTCCCCTTATTTCCAGGTGCCATTCTTTCAGCTTGTGTTTACCGACCCACGAATCACTTCTTCACTCAATTTAGTCTGCCTAATGTTTCTCTTTGTGGATTCGCATGAGATGAGGGATATTAAGCAGACCTCAGTCACCAGGAGGACCACGTGGTCATACACGTGGACCAGCCAGGGTCCCTCCTGCCCCCTGTCTCCCACAGAAACGGGGCAGGGGCAGGTTTTCTCTGACCTCAGCCCACAAATTTGCCTTTGATCCTCTCTGAGCACTTCCATCCTGGACTCTCCGTAATGACCTGGATCCAGACTGAGACCTCACTTAGGTACTTTGTGAAAACTGAGCCTGCAGATCTGAGCAGCTGAGACTGCAGGGATCTGGGGGTCTGAGCGTCTGCTTTCTGAGATTAGCTAGCTTTATTCGCAAAAGATCTGGGCCTAGCACTTTCATTATTTTGGAAATACCAGATTAACCTTAGTAAGGATTCTTTCGAGTCACAGTGGCCATGGTTGGAATTTTTTTGCCTAGATGACGCTACTTGAGAGAGACATTAGAAGAATGAGAATCCAAAACACAGTATCAGCAGGGCTTATTCTTCCACTACTACACCAATGCATCTAAAAACCCAACCAGCCAAAGTTCACCTCTTTGCAAACCTCCTTGCAGACAGTAGAATACAAAAATCTAAAAATCTTTCAGTTTAATATGATTTTACCTGGTTTATGGCCATAATTTAAAAAATTAAATGGATAAGATCTATCTCTGTTTATATATTGTTGTAAATCTGTATTACCATATATATGACCTTTTTCTTCCTGCTTATGATATTGAAAAATTAAATTATGAAAATCGCTATTTAATTGGTTTTAAGAAAAACACATACTTACATAAATAAAATAGCTGCTTAAAAAATAAGAACTAGTCAGGCATGGTGGGGCGCACCTGTAATCCCAGCTCTTGGTTGGCTGAGGCAGGAGGATTACCGTGAATCTGGGGTCAGTGTGGGGGGATCTAGTCAGTCCATGGACAGGCTGTACTACATATAGAGACCCATTTTCAAAAAACTAAGACAGAAGTGGGGGGGGCTAATAACATTTATGTTTGTGTGACTAGAGTAATCTTTGGTTAATAAGAATACTATTTATTTAAATAGAATGTGCCTTCCAGCACTCAGGAGGCAGAGGCAGGAGGATTGCCATGAGTTTGAGGCTAACCTGAGCTACAGTGAGTTCAGGACCACCCTGAACTACAAAGTGAGACCCTGTCTCAAAAAAACAAATTTAAAAAAAAACCAAGTTAAATAAAATGTGCCTATGTTCAGAGTTTTTAGCATTACAATAAAGACACACAACTTTTTCTACCTATGTTTACTGGTAAAATAAGTTTATACTATCTATACAATACAAAATTTGTAAATAAGAAAAATAAGTTGTGTGGCTAGCTGTTTAATGTCTCATCTATATAAGCAATCCAGGCATAATAGTTAAAATTCAGTGAATTAAGCCCAGCACTTGTGATGCACACTGTAATATCAGCTACTTGGGAGGCTGAAACACAAGTATTGAAAGTTCAAGGGTAGCCGGAGCTACTAAGTGACACTGTCCCTTATGATGAAAAATAAAAAGTGAGGGGGTATAGCTCAGCAGTAGAGCACCTCTGGACTTCATCCCCAGTACCACAAAGCACAGGAAGATAATTCTCATGTAAAAGACGTTTTTCCTATATAATTATTTTACCATTCTTATTTATGATCATGAGTGGAAAGTTGGAGTTAAGTATTTGTACAAGCAACTTACCTCTTAGGACAAAACAAAGCAAAAGCTAGGGGCCAGTGATTAAAAAAATTTCCCACGGTACAGTTATTACAAGGAGACTAAGGATATGCTGGACATCTAGTAAATATGTACCATGCCCCCATGCAAAATTATTCCAGGAGAGAGCATAGGCTGACGGAAGTTGGGGCTCACAGATTTGCCACTTGGCAGATGGTTGGTGTGATGATCACACGGCTCACATTCTAGGGCTCAGTCCACATGGGGGTCACTGGAGGTGAGGAAGCTGGAGATGATGGAGCATGTCTGCAGTCCCAGCACTCTGGACAGCTGAGGCTGGAAGATCACAAGTTCAAGCCCAACCAGGCTGATTCAGCAACTTAGCAAGACCTTGGCTCAAAACAAAACAAAAAACCAACTGGGCATCTAGTTCAGTGCATAGGTCCGAGGTTCAATGACTGGTACTAGAAGAAAAAGGAAGATGAAAAAAGAAAGAAAGAAAAAGGGAAGAGAGAGAGCGAGAGACAGAGAGAGAGAGAGAAGAAAGCAGGAAGGAAAGAAAGAAGAAAGGAAGGAAGGAAGAAAATTCTGTTGAACACAAAACAATTTTTTCGTGTTGGGAGTTTTTATTGGAAATAAGGAGAAGAAGAATAGCTCCTGGTTTTCCAGGAAGAGTTCTGAAAGGGTGACCCTATCTCAAGAAGTTTTAAAGGGGTGGGGATACAGCTCAGTGCAAAGGCCCTGGGTTCAGTCCCCACCCCCACGCACAAAATGCTTAGGAACAGCGTAGAAAGTTGGCAAACGATGAACCTGTGCAAAGGATTTTTAGTGTAATAGCTGGCTAAGAGTAATTAGGGGAATATGAAGCTATTTTCTCTAACAAATGAAAATTAATATCTAAAGTACATTGCAGGCTGGGGAAGTAGCTCAGTGGTACTCTTGCTGCCTGGAAAGTGCAAGGTCCTGAATTCTATCCCTGGTACTGTGAAAAATAAAATAAAATAAAACAAAGTAACTGAGATGCCTTTTTTAAAAAAGTACACTACAAAACTAGAATTTCATCATCTCTTTCATAACAAGTTTAATTGGTATTTTAGTCAATTCCTGGTAGGAAATTGCAGGATTTTTCCTTATGTTTGAAGTAGTTAATCTATGAAACAAAGATGTATGTTTTACTAAGTTAATTTTCTCTGTGTTATCTCTATTAGATTACTGATCCCTTAAGTAAACTGAGTCTTCTCTATTAAAAGAGCTTTTAGCATTCATGCAATCTTCTATATGTACGTGTGAAGGGCTAATATCATTTTGGTTAAATGACATCCTGTATCAAATAACCCATGATCTTACTTTGATAAATGTTTTAAACTTTTGATGATTTGAAGAGGTCTTCCAAAATCAAATTCTAAGCTAAGACTTTTCTCTTTTTTTGGTACCAGGGATCGAACTCAGGACCTTGTACTTAAGAGGCAGGTGCAACACCATTGAGCCACATTCCTAGTCCAAGACTTCTCTTGACTCTAAATAAATTTTAGGACTTTTAAGGTGGGCTCATGGACTACCTCAACGAAGATATCTCTCAAAAAAAAAAAAAAAGAAGAAAGACTTTAAGCTAACTTGGCATATTTCATATATTAAATTACATGGGAAATGGTCAAATAATGCTAAAAAAATTTCTTGTGTATCATTATGGAAGTCTTTTCTTTTCAAATATTACCTGCTGTCATCATCCTTTCCTTTGCTTTACAGAAAAACACATGGAACTATAACAACAGCTTTAACAGAAGCTAGTGGTATTGAAAGAAATCACAGTACTTGTGGGGTCTGCAGGCTGATATCTCTAAATCAGGAGTTATATTTATATGGATGTTTTAATGACTATGTTAATAAGTTGTAGGAAATTCCCCAAAATCTAATAGTCCTATAATAACATTATCAGTCACAATTCTGATTATTATCTGGAAATGTATTCAAAGTCTAGCACAATGGTGTATGCCTATATTAGCAGATAATCAGGAGACTGAGGCAAAAAAGATTGCATGAACTCGGGCATTCAACAGCACAGCTAGACCCATCTCATTCAAAAATCTTTTTTTGAGGGACCAGGGATTTAGTTCAGTGGTTCCAGCACCTGCATTGCAAGCGCAAGGGCCCTGGTTCGATCTAGTAACCACATACAACAACACCGGGTGTGGTGACTCACACCAACCAGCAATCAGAACCACATGCTACAGTGCAGGGCATGGTGGCTCATGCCTGTAATCCCAGCATTCAGGAGGCAGAGGCAAGAAGACTGCTGAGTTTAAGGCTGAGTTCAGGACCAGCCTGAACTATAAAGTGAGACACTGTCTCAAAAAAAATAAAATAAAATAAATTTTAAAAATATATATTTATGCAACAGAAATAACTAAATTTTCTTGTCTGTTGCATCATTATTGTAATAAACTCTCATCAGTTCTTTAACGAGGCTCTTTTTTAAATCTTCACACTCACAGACAAGTAAGTGTTTTATCTGGTGCTTTGCTGAGTTACTATCAGTTTTGTGTTCAGGGACACTCACAGAAAGGACTCTGTCAAGAGCAGATTTCAGATAACTAGAGATCACTCCACTGGACTGGTAAGGATTCTCAATAATAAACTCACTGGCTCATAAACTTTAAGCTGATATTTAACCTAAGACCCAGCACAACACGAATTAATTACATACTACGAAAATGACTTGCAGATTTTCCTGCTAAGTCAGCCAGTACAGAAATTTGATACTTAGTTTGACCAAAACTGGTCCGGGTCTAATCACCTCTAATGACCTACTTAATAAACAGTGCTGTGCAGTGAACTAGAGAAACAACATTTGTATTATGCATTGTGAAGCGTGGACTCGTGGAAGGTTTGGATGGCTGCCTGATCTTTGCAGAATTTTTGCACGTTTCCATTACTAAAAGCTCTGCGATTCACAACACATCATGAACTGGTGACATAAATATTTCAAATCATAAAAATTGTCTTAAAACTAATGTTTGGTTGTCAGACTCATCATTCTGGTAAGAACATAAAAAACTGAAGTGCTTTGCTTCCAGTATCTTCTGGGACATTTGAGTGCTTCTAGATGGACTTCACCTATTTGCCATCAAGGTGCCATGTGCTTTCTGGTTACACAGAAGCATTCCCACGCAGAAAGGCTAATGCTACACCAGAAGCTATGGTGACCAATAAACCTACTTTCATTGTGGGACGTTTACAGAACAATCGTTAGTGCTAGAGGAACTAGTTTCACTGTACCAGCAGAGAGGACAGTTAAATAAGGTGCTACACAAACAATGGCATATTAGGATAAGCTGAGTAAACTGACCGGATTCCTTAGTCAGAGGTGTTAGTGATTCATGGCGAGGGGACCCACCCCACTGGAGAGCACAGGCTGAATTCTCCTGCGGTGCTCACGGGAAGCCTGTGTCTCTCACAACACAAACTCACACACCCCTCATGTGCCTCAGATGGCTCTGAGTGGACTCGGCAGTGCAAGGTTTTAATGCATTATTCCGAAGCCTATTTCCAGAGGCTAAAGAATCCCTTCATGTCCCACCAACTGAGGAAAACCAGAATTTTCATGACCTAAATCCTGGACAATGGGTCTCATGAAAACGTGAGAAAAATGACTGCCCCTGATTTTGTTGGGAGGCGCCCCAGCAGGTTTTTCTCTGGAGAAATTTCCAGGCGTTGGCCTTGGATCAATACTTCACAACTGAGAGTCCTCGCGGACATCTGTTGGGGACTCGGGATAAAGCTAGGCAGGAATGCAGCCCACCAGAGGCAGATGGCATCCAAGACGCTCAAGAACATCTCTGCCAGGAACACGGATCAAGACTTGTGTGTCTTATCTTTTTATAAAAGCCTTATCTTTTTCCTGCTGTCTTCATCCTTTCCTTTGCTTTACAGAAAAACACATGGAACTATAATGACAGCTTTAACAGAAGCTAGTGGTGTCGAAAGAAACCGAAGCCCTTGTGAGGTCTGCAGGCTGATATCCTTAAATCAGGAAAAATTCCACTGATCTTTTCTGCTCTTCCTGCTTCGTGAGTGTCCCGGTTCCTATGACTTGAGGTGATGTCTAACAAACATGTGGATACGTATTTGGATCAAACCATTTCACAGCCAGCTGGGCTCTCTGGACTGTGGGTGCTGCCCCATCTTCCCAGTGAAACACGTTAAAATCCAGGGAAAGATGGAAAACTCACCTCGATGTTTTTCACATCACTGTTTCTTTCTTTCATCTTTTCTGGAAATTGTCCTAACCCTGATAATCTGTAACCTGACCATTAGCAAATAGAGAAAAGCAGATTACTGTCTGCAAAAGATGCACCATGACTGCCATCCCAGGTGCTGGGCCACCTTTTATATTACTTGCACAAAACCTGCCAGTTACTTTACCTGGGAACAATTTTTTGCGTGATGTCAGTACATTAAATGCAGAAAGGATCCCTACTACTAAATGAGGCTATAGAGTGTACAGCCTGCTATTAAAGGAACAAATCTTACAAAGTGCTGCAGATCCATGGCCCAAGAAATGTAACTGACCTCTGCACAACTACCACTGGTTGGCACACTTTCCAGCCCATCAAGAGTCTAGAATGAGTCTAGAGACCATTCATCTGACTCCGCACACAGTCAGATCTTCCTGTTTGGACTGTCTCCTCGCTCCTGACTTCTGACTAGCTTTTGCTAAAAGTTCCCACCCCTCCCATAATCAAACATCAAAACACTCAATATACTAACCTTGAACTAGATAAAGACAAATTAGTTTCCAATGAGGAAAATTCCTAATAAGATCCTGCCCTCAGGTGTTGTACCCCAGTAGCCCTGGAGTGCTACTTGAATGGAATCTGAAGCAAACAGGCTGGTTAGGGGGAAGTTTGGACCTTGTATCCCACCAGATCTCCTGGAGGTTCAGAAGGGTAGAAACCGCTCTGAAAGATGGTTGAGAACATTTGTGACCAGCAAAACACTTGAAGGAACAAAATCTAGCCTTTGACATCTGCCAAGCCCTGCTGTGAGCTTGTGTGTAGCACTAGACGAAGCTGAGTGCTTCAATCGTCTTGTTCATGGCAGTAGGGATTGAACTTGAGTCCTTGCACTGCCAAGGTAGGCACGGTATTTGCCACTTGGACTAAATCCCCATCCCTGAATGCCTCAGTTCCCCTTCATTTCACTGCTACAATACAAAAGTGGAGAGGGTAATACAGAAGGTGGCTGAGCACCTGCCGATGTAGCTCAGTTGGTACATGTGCCAGCAGGAATCGGGCCATCGGCTCCAACCCCAGCCTGAAAACACAAAGTAATGTACAAGGAATGGCTGACAACAGCACTGTTTCTCCAGATGCCACCACTGCATATGTTAAGGAAAGTCCTCAGCAGGAAGCAGCACACGATGTGGTCACAGGGCAGCTAGCAGTAGGTTTGCAGCCATCCCGAGGGCTGGGTGGCAGCCAGGCTGTCCTACGGCTTTCTACTCTTCCCGCTTCGTGGGTCTCCAGGTGCCTACAGCTCGGGGAACAAGTCTAACTAACACATGGATATGCGTTTGGCTCAAACCATTTCACAGCTACTCATGGTCCTTAGCCAACACCACTCTTGAACAAAGACAATGGCCACCTGGGCTCAAATACCGTTGAGCTCTCTTGATTGTGCGAGCTTTGGCTAGCTTGACTTTGCGTAGCTTTGGTTCATGGAAACGCCAGTTAAGGAGTGTTCTTCAGCATCTGATATTACTGCTATATCAAGACAGCAGTAGCACACCGTCTCCGTAGCCACCCCCAGGTCTCCCCAGTGTGCTGTGAGCCCTCCAGAGTCCTGAGTGTTTCT
>PVIR01043258.1:0-11877 GCA_004026965.1 Petromus typicus
GTCCTGCTGCCCCTGCTCCCTAGTGCTGGGATTACAGGAGTGAGCCACCACACCTGGCTCTGTGGTTTGTGTTACAGGGGATCAAACTTGGGACTTTGTGCTTGCGAGGCAGACGCCAGAACTGAGCTAAATCCTTGGCCTGACTCTTTTTGGCGCTACTAAAAATGAAAGTGATCTTTTATTTCATTTTTAGGTTGCTCATTGCTATTGGATGAAAATGAGATTGATTTTTCTGTGTTGATTTTGTGTCCTATACGACTGAAAAACTTGTTTATTATCTTAGTTATTTTGAGTGAGGTTTTTAGGATTTTCTATGCACAAGATTATATTATCTTATATTTTGGGGTTTTTTGGTTTGTTTTTTTGGTACTAGGGGTTGAACCTCAAGACCTTGTGCTTGTGAGGCAGGTACCGGAACCACTGAACTTCAGCCTTTTGTATTATCTTCAGACTGATCATTTTACTTCTTCCTTTCCAATCTAGAGATCTTTTATTTCTTTTCTTGCCTCCTTGGCCCAACCAGAATTTCTAGTACAATGTTGAATAAACGTGGGTGTCTTTGTTCCTGAGGGCGGGGGAAGCTTTCCCTCCTTCACCTGTGTTAGCTGGGGGTTTTACGCAGGTGCTCCTGGTCTGTTTGAACAAGTTCCCCTTAATCACAGTTTGTTGAATGATGGATCATGAGAGCATGCTAGAATTTGTCACATGCTTCTTCACTGTCCGTGGAGGTAATCATGAGCCTTGGTGTCTTTTCCTTCATTGTGTTCTATGGGAAATGACCTTGATTTATTTTTGTATGTAACCATAACCTTGAATCCTTGGGATTAAAACCTACTTGATCATAATCTCTCATTATTTTCTCCCACCTTCTTGTTTTAGGCTTATTTTATTCTTTTTAGATTTTTTTTTTTAAGTATGAATGTTAGGCTATTGGAATGAGACTCTTAAAAAAATACAGGGTTTTACAGTTATAAGCTTCCTTAGATACTGCTGTAACTGTATCCTGTAGGCATTGATATGTCGCATCTTTTTTGGTTCTTTAGTGTTTTCTAGCTTGCTTTGTATGTTTTCTTTGGCCTACTGGTTATTTAGGAGATTATTATTTATTTTCACATATTTGTGAATTTTCCAAATTTCCTTTTGTTACTGGTTTATAACTTTAATTCATTATGGTCAGGAAAGAGACCTTGCATATTTCAACTTTAAAACTTTTTGAGATTCATTTTATAGCATAATATGCAGGTCTGTTCCGAAAAATATTACACGTATACACTTGAAACAAATGTGATTTTTCACTGTTGTTGGGCGTTATATTCTGCTGATATGTCAGCTCTAGTTAGATTATAGTGTTGTTCATGTTACTTTCTTGTTGATCTTCTGTCTGGTTCTTTGAATTATTCAAAGTAAGAGCTTCAAGTCTCTGACTATTATTGAATTGTCTATTTTTCCCTTTCATATCAGATTTCATTTTGTGAGCTTATGCGTATCCTGTGCTTTGGTACCTAAGTAGCTTTATCATTGTTAACCATTTTGTCTTTCTTTACAGGAGGGTCTTGCTATGTAGTCCAGGCTGGTGTGAACTCCTGGCTGTCTTCTTGCCTCCTCCTCTCAGTACAGGCAGAGCAGAGGGGGCTACCGCTGTTACTTCTTAAACTGAGAGGAGACGTTTGTTACATGTAATGCCTGCATTTGTTTCTAGTAACAACATTTGTCTTAAAGTCTATACATCTTATATTAGTGTTGCTACTTGACTGTCCTTTGGTTGTGGCTTTCCTTTACTTGCAACACATGTATGTTTTTAAAGTTGTGCTTATAAGAATCACAAACTTTGATTGCTTTTTTTTCTATTTTGCTAATCTTTGCCATTTAATTGGAGTGGTTAAGTCAGTTATGTTTATTGATGATTTTGTTATTTTCCCCTGTGGTGATTTAATTTGTATTATTATCGCCTACTTGAGAAAATGCAGCTTCTTGTCCAGGATGTAGCTTGGGGAGTGCCTCCTCGGCAAGCTCGAGGTCATGAGTCCAACCTTAGCACCAACGCTGCTTCTGTATATCCTGGTTCTCCCCTTTTGCTATTATCATAAAAATTTACATCTTTATACATTGTGTGTTAAACATTTATAATCATTGCCTTATGTGGTTATTTAAAAAAAAAGTTATAGAAAATGTGCAGATATGTACTCTTGTTCTGCTTTTATATTTTACACATGAGAATAAGTTACGTTGTTCATAATGTATACTGGAAAAGTAAAAAGCGCAGAGAATAAGATACAGGTAGATAATTCAACTGACATAACATGCCTTGTTCTGCAGGGTTCCTGGGCTCTGTTGGTATTTTAGAACCTGGAATCATTGTGTGTGTGTATGTGTGTGTGTGCGTGTGCGTGTGTGTGTGTGTGCGCGTGCATGCTAGGTAACATTTTATTTTATTTGAGACAGGCTCTGACTTTGTCATTAAGGCTGTTCCTGAGCTCACGATGTAGCCCAGGGAAGCCTTGAACTCACAGCAATCCTCCTGCCTCCTGTATTGTTATGTGGTTACCGGGGATCAAACCTGGGTCCTTGTGCTTGCAAGACAGGCGCCGGAACCACTGAGCTATATCCCCGGCCCAAGAGAAATTATTTTCAAGTGTAATATCGAACCAAGTGCTAGGATTACAGGCATGAACCACCACACCTGGCACTGTGGTATGTGGTACTGATTGCTGCTGGATATGAGTCACCACACTGTAGTATGTAGTTACCAGGGATTGAACTCTGGACCTTACTAGGCAGACACTGGAACCACTGAGCTAAATCCCTGGCCTTTGTAGGTTTCATTTTAATATTCTGTTTCTCCCTTCCCTAAAAGCTCGGCCCAAGAAAGGATTGACAATTTATGACATTTTATCAGCTTAGAATCAAATATTGGTTTCCTTTTGGAAGTCTCCTTGCATTCTTTTAATCTGGATTGTTGACTTTGGGAATGACGACCTCTTTCCTCATATCAACAAATACGGTAGCCTTTATGGGGCAGTTTCCCCCTTGAGTAGCGCAGTCTGTTTCAGGCCCTCTGTACAGGGCCTCTCCAAGATGGCCAGCTAGATTTGTTTAGTAAACCAGTGTCATAAAACTGAGCAGTGGAATCAAAGATTTGTGAGTTCTCATCATAGTGATAATTAAGATAAGAAAATGGCTAAAATTAAGCGGAAATATGTTTTATAAAGTCTGGAAAATGATTTGTTAATAAATACAGAATTAATGGATGGATGAACACCTGAATGAATATTAATAGTTCTTTGTATTATTCCTCTTGCTGATCCTTTTCATTATTGTGCAGACTGAATTCAGAGTTCTTTATACACCAATTCTAAAAACAGCTCTTTGACCCCCTGGGGAGGGAGTGATTCAGGATCTTGAGCTAAATCCCCCTTTAAAAGGGAGATTTATACAAAATGACCTAAGAAAATAAGTTTGCAAGGATTTTTTTCGTCCAATAGCTAGTGAATAATCGATGAACTATTTTCCTTTTGAAAGTCTCCCATGGTTTATAATTGATTATAGGAAAAAAAAAAGTAACTCTTCAGCATGACTAACATATAAAGGAGATATTATTTTCAAGTGTAATATCTTCAAGAGAAATTATTTTCTTTTTGAGACATGGTCTGGCTGGCCTTGAGCTCAGCCTCCAACTCACATCACAGCAATCCTCCTGCCTCTGCCTCCCGAGTGCTGGGATTACAGGCGCGAGCCACCATGCCCGGCACTGTGGTATGTGGTACTGGTTGCTGCTGGGGTGAGTCTCCACGCCCAGTATTGTTATGTGGTTACCGGGGATCAAACCTGGGTCCTTGTGCTTGCAAGACAGGCGCCGGAACCACTGAGCTATATCCCCGGCCCAAGAGAAATTATTTTCAAGTGTAATATCGAACCAGATATTCTCAGGACCTGAAAGTGTAAATTATCTGCCTGCCTGCCTTCCACCCCTCAGCCCTTGTTTGTTGCAGTTTTAGAAGTTGAATCCAGGGCCTTGCACTGAGCAACACCGAGTCCCCTCCTTTAACATTTTGAGACAAGGTGTTGCTTGCCCAAGCTGGCCTCCTAGTTTGTCCTCCCACATGCTTGGATTCTAGGCATGTACTTCCATACCTGGGTCAGTAGTGTGAATCCTTTATGCTGAATAAATTAGCTCGAATAAGATGCTTGGAGAATATGTGAACTGTGAAGGGAACTTCTTTTCTCTCCAGTATAGTTTATGGAGTTGTTGATTTTCTTAGAGGCAAAAGTCAATTTTTTTTATATTGATTGACATGTCACTGAAGGGTAAGGGGAGAGTTTTTATACATATAACCATGTTTATTGGGTACAGGTTAATGAACTAAGGATAGGTAGTTGGAAGGAGTACCTAGAGAGATTAGAATTTTAAAAAGGATTGTGGATAGGAGAACTACTAAAGGGTGGAATTGTTTCTAGACAGAAAAAATACAAGAAAGGGAAGACTTGTTAAAGAGGTTTTGGGCTGAGAAAGAAACCTGGTTCATACTCAGGTTATCTCTCAAGGGGGACTCACCCCTCCTCCCCTCTGCCTTTTGCTCGTATTTGGGATTCAGTAATATCTGGGCGCAGTAACAACAGCACAACCCCAGCGGGTGAGGAGGCATTGTGACCCCGATGCAGGGGAGGATGACATAGGGAGAAGCAGCTGCAAAAGCCCCAAGCAGTGTTGTGCTGAACACCTGCTGGGGAAAGAAGTAACATAGAAAAGACCAGAGTTAGAGGATCGTGGCCTTTGACGGGCAAATAATAAAAATAGTCAACTTTATTGAGTGCCAGCCTTGTATTATTCCTGTTTTAGACAGCAGGCGGGACTCACGGAGATAGTCACATTCTAACCCCAGACCTCAAGCAGGTATTTGCAAACCCCGGAATGTTAGTAGGGAGCCCGGTGCCATCTTCAGATAAACCTCCGCGGGCTGGGATGGACAGCACCGGAAGCCGGTCGCTCAGCTTCTTCAGCTTCTTCGTCCAGGAAGCTCTGAGGCGTGTCTGCGGTGCGGCCGGCTGTGCGCCCCTGCTGGCACCACATCGCTGTTCCTTGCGGCGTGGTGGTGGTAGTTGAAACGTTGCCATAAAAACATCCCCGGTTGCCTTCTGTTGGGTGCTAGTCCTGCAGCCATTTTATGAAAAAGTTGTTAATGGAGTTGACCTTGTACACTTGACCTGTGTTTGAAATCAACACCTTTCGTCACAAGTGTCTATTCAGGGAAATGTTCTTTGTCTTGAAGGTTCTGGAAGCGCTGCCTGAAGAGATGAGGCCAGGCCCTAACCCCGACGGCTTCCCGTGGGAGTTGGCGATGGGAGCAGCCATTGTTGGGTTTTTTGCTCTTCTCTTATTTTTATGGAGAAGTTTTCGATCGGTAAGTAACCAGAATGCACTAGAGCAAGTTCACTTTGTCTTTTAAAATATTTTTAAAAATTGAATTGATTCTGC
This sequence comes from Petromus typicus, assembly GCA_004026965.1. NCBI lineage: Eukaryota > Metazoa > Chordata > Mammalia > Rodentia > Petromuridae > Petromus > Petromus typicus. The sequence continues at coordinate 5,474 of PVIR01043258.1, forward strand.
CTTTAGACCGAACGAGTTATATGAGAAACACATTTGTTATTTAAGGAAACAAGTTAGGTTGTAGTTTAATGTGTGGCCGCTGTAAACCGAATACTTTAAGGAATTTCTTTGTAGAGATATTCTACATTAATGTTAAAACTCTGCCTTCATTTTTTCTTCCTCTTCTCCTTTTTCTTCTCCTCTCTGCCTCTTATTTTTTGGGGAGAGTCTGTGTTTGCTTTAATAGACATCTGTGTGTGTGTCACCCAGCGTAGAGTCAGAAGCAGTGCCGCTGAGCGTTAGAGTCCTCTCCTTTCATCCCTCCACCTCCGTGTCCTGGACACAGCCCTGTCCTGGAGCCTGTATTGATTATTCCCTTGCTTTTAAAAAAAGTATCTCTGGGGTCGTAACTTGTCCTCTAAAAGTATAGTTTATAATTGTACTTGGCATCAGGTTTGTCATCTTTTCTGCTTTTTTAGTCATATATAAGATTATATATATATATATACTATATAAGATTCATCCGTATTTTAACTCACTTATTTTTGAAGTGCTTTAGATCACACCCATGGCCTTGTACACACTAGACAGTCGCGGTGCTGCTGAGTCATAACCTCCAGTCCTCATCTATATTTTTTTGTTTTTAGTTTTTTGAGACAGGCTCTCTCGCTTTGTAGTTCAAGCTGGCCCTGAACTCACTATGGAGCCCAGGCTAGCCTTGCGCTCACAGCAATCCTCCTGCCTGTGCCTCTTGAGTGCTGGGATTACAGGCGTGAGTCACCACGCCCCGCACTGTGGTGTGTGGTACAAGGGATCAAACTCAGGACCTTGTGCTTGCCAGGCAGACGTTGGAATCTCTGAGCTAAATCCCCGGCCCCCTCATCCATATTTAAATGAGATTATAACATTTTCCATATTGATAGCTATAGAATACTGCATTATAAGAATATACGATAGTTTATTCACACATTTTATGGTCTTAGACATTTGGATTGTTTTTATACTTTGTACAGACAGTGTTACTGTGTACACTTTAAATTCGTATCTCCTGTTGGGTATTAAGTTTCTCTTGGGAATATACCTACCTGTGAGATTACCAGGTTATTGAGCCTGTGGAGGTTCTACTTTTAAAAGTACTGTTGGGCATGGCAGAAAAGAGTGGTAATCCCATCACTCAGAAAGCTGAGGCAAGAGGATCCTCACCAGTTTGAGGCCTGCCTGGGTTACATAATTGAATTCAAGCCTACCCTGATTACAGAGTGAGACCCTGTCCCAAAAACACAGAAAAATAATTACATGAAAGATACTGTTAAATTCTTCTCCAACTTATTTGTACTGATTTATGTTCCTTCCAGTGGTGTGTAAGAGATTATATAGATCCATTTGATCTGTGTCCCTCTCCAATACTTACTGTTGTTGAAATTCTTGTTTTTGGGGTTTTTTTTTGGTTTGTTTGTTTGTTTGTTTTTTTCATTGGAATAGGTCTAAAATGATATTTTATGATATTGATTTGAATTTGTTGGATGAAATTCCAGTAAATTTATTAGTCTTGTGTATTTGTTTTTCTTGGAAATTTGCTTTTTTTTTAAAATAATTTTTCTATTGAGTAGATTGTTATTTTCTTATTTGTAATGATTCTTTAAATATTATTGAGGCTATCTTTTGAGTATGTGCATTGGGTCTGTCCCAGTGTAAAATTTCATGTCATTTTCTTTGTAATTTTAAAAATGATGAACAGAATTCTCAGTTTTAAATTTTTTCTTCCTTTTTTGTGGTATTGGGGATCAAACTCAGGACCTTGCGCTTGCCTGGTAGGTGCAGTGCCACTGAGCTGTATCCCCAGCTCACAGTTTTAAAGTTTTGCTTTAAACACTGAAGTACTTGATCTATGTTGAGTTATTTTGTCTGGTGTGGGATGTTCAATATACTTTTTTTAAAAATTGATTTTATTGGAACATTTTATATATCTGTTGTGATCCACAGTCGACATTGAGAATTTGTACCAGTACAGTATATTTTTTTCCTTAGGGAAAACTTAGAGAAGAAAAGATTTGACTTTCGGTTTCATTAGAGTCAGGTGAGATCTATAGCCTTGTGGGAATATTTCCTAGACTGTTTTATTTTGTTTATTAGGGGGCATAATAGGAGCTCCTTCAAATAGTTTGTTTTAGAGTCAGATATGTTTAGAAAGTTGTTGATTCAATAAAATTGAACGTGTATCTTTACACTAAACTTTCCGAGTCTTTGATGTGGTCATGTCAGTGTGAATCCTCCATAGGAAATGCAGCACTTTTCTCACCAGAAATAGCACATTTGTGACTGACTCGTATTCACTGTAAAACAATGAGAAATCTGTTGTTATTGTTGTTATTCTTCTTCTTCTTTTTTTAGTTCTTTGAGACAGGGTCTTGCTTTGTGGTTCAGTCTAGCCCTGAAATCACTGTGTAGCCCAGGCAAGCCTTGAACTTGCAACAGTCTTCTTGCCTCTGCTTCCTGAGTGCTGGGATTACAGGTGTGAGCCACCATACCTGGCTTCTGTGGTCATTTAAAAATTTGGAGTAGAAATTAAATAGATAAGATTTACTTGAATGTATTTATTTTAACATAATCATTGTTAAAAATATGTTTCAGGTCAGAAGCCGATGTTATATGGGTAAGCCAGTTTTTCTATTTTATCTCATTGTGTATAATTTAAAAACTTGTAATTTACTTATGATATGTATATATATATCATTCTTTCTTCAAGGGAGAGAAAAACGGCTTGCTATAGAGCTTTCTAAATTAATTGAAGAAAAATGTAAACTACTTGAAAAAGTTAGCCTTGTTCAAAAAGAGGTAAGATATTGTTGAAAATAATATTCATATTAGAGTTAGGGAAGTTGTACTCCTCTATAGCTACTTCTGTGTAAGCTTGTCATTAATGCTTTGTTTACGGAGTTTTCAAATTCTGTGCTCATTTTCAGCACCTATCCTAGCAGCAGTCATTGCAGAGATTAAGCGTCTGTCTTTATGTTTATTGCTCATTGTGATCTTTTCCTGAAGTTGCCTTGTTAAGTTATTTTCTTTTTTTTTCTTTTCGAGACAAGGTCTCACTTTGTAGTTCAGGCTGGCCCTGAGCTCAGTCTCAGACTCACATCACAGCAATCCCCCTGCCTCTCTCTGCCTCCTGAGTGCTGGGATTACAGGCGTGAGCCACCACGCCCGGCACTGTGGTGTGTGGTGCTGATTGCTGCTGAGCATGAGTCTCCACACCCAGTATTGTATGTGGTTAACTAGGGATTGAACCCGGGTCCTTGTGCTTGCAAGACAGGCGCCGGAACCACTGAGCTAAATCCCCTGCCCAATTATTTTCTTTTTTAGTTTTTTGAGACAGGATCTCACTTTATATTTCAGTCTGGTCCTAAGCTCAGCCTGGAACTCAGCAATCTTCCTGCCCCTGCCTCCTGAGTGCTGGGATTACAGGTGTGAGTCACTATGCCTGGTTTTGTTGTACGTGGTTACTGGGATCGAACTGGCCCTTGTGCTTGCAAGGCAGGTGCTGGAAACACTGAGCTAAATCCTCAGCTCTATTTTCATATTTTTGAAAGTATAGTTATTTTTCCTTTTTATTATATATGAATTTTTCCATATTTCTAGTCTGAGGCAATTTTTGCCTCCTCCCATGCAGTGTCACATTTCAACCAATCTGTTCTTTGCCCATTTTACACAAGGTTATATATGGACTGTTTTCGTCACTGACATACATAATTTATGTGGCCTTGACAGCCTCTTGTTACTTCCTGGGGCGCAGGCCAGTCAGTCCCCTTGATGCGTAGTTCCCTGCCCCATTTTTGCCTCTCTTCACAGCGCCTTTGCTTTCATTGGTCTCCTTATCTGCCTTGCCCCTGTTTTTCTGAGATAGAGTCTCACTGTGTAGCCCATGCTGGCTTCTAATTTATGATTCTACTTCCTCAGTCTCCCAGGTGCTAGGATTATAGATATATACCACTGTCATTGTGCTTGCCTTTTCTTTTTAAAAAACTTATTTTCAGGTGGGGAATTTAGCTCAGTGGTTCCAGTGTCTGCCTTATAAGTGCAAGGTCCTGGGTTCATAGCTGGTAACCACATACCACAGTGCCAAACGACATACTACAGTGCTGTGCTGGCCTGGGTGTGGTGGCTCACACCTGTGATCCCAGCACTAGGGAAGCAGAGGCAGGAGGATTGCTGTGAGTTTGAGGCTCACCTGGGCTACATGGTGAGGTCAGGACCAGCCTGAACTACAAAAGCAAGACTCTGTCTCAAAAAAAAAAAAAATTATTTTTTTCATTGACACATTTCAGATATAATAATAACATTCATTCTAGGGAATTTGTACATGTATGTGATATTCTTTTTTCTCATCCTCTCCCCTCTCTTCAATTTCTTTTCCCCTCCTTATTTACAGTATTTCCCTTTCTCTCCATGGTCCCTTTTCTCCTGTCCACCTCCTCCTCCTTTTGTTCCCTTCTCAGTTGAACATTTTCTTCCCATTTCTCAATATATATTATACATTTTAGTCCTTATTTACACTTTGTTTCTCATACCAGAGGAACAAAGTAATATTTAAACATGTGCATCTGATTTCTTCACTTGAAGAATTTAGTCTCCAGGTGTGTCCATTTGGCTAGACATGCCTCAAGTTTATCCTTCTTTATGGCTGAATGATACTCCATTGTATACAACCCCCACATCACCTTTATCCATCCATTGCTTGTTGGGCTGTTTCTAAGATTTAGTTATTACAAACCTTGCCACTATAAACATGAGTGTGCTATATTACTTTTGGCTTTGATTCTGAGCTCTCTTTCAAAAAAGAAAATTTATCTGGGTGTAGTGGTACATGTCTGTAACACCAGCACTTGGGAAGCTGACACATGAGGATTGCTGTAAGTTTAAGGTCAGCCTGAACTTTACAGAGTGAAATACTCTCTCAAAAACCAAACCAAACCAAACCAAAACAAAACAAAACAAGTTTTTTCCATTTTACTAGGGATGAAATGCAGGTCTGCGAGTATGCTAGGCAGGTGCTATGTTAGTGAGCTGTATAAACCCCTGACCATACTGCCTCCCCTCTGTAAGTTTTCTTAGGATTACACTGGGTTCATCCAGAGGGTTCTCCTCATCTCAAGATCCTTAATCATGCCTGGAAATTTGGAGAAGTAAGACATAGACATTTTGGGAGAGGGGATTATTCAGCCAGCCACAGTGTCCTATCCTAAGCCGGAGCTACTCAGCTTATCCCGCTCTTCAGGTCCTGAACTCTTTTTTGTTTTATCTTCCCAGCTTTCGGTTCTAAAACATTTGTCAGCCTTTACTTTGAGAGGAAGAAGAAACATCTGATGCTGGCTTTGCCTCTTGGCGATCCCCTCTTTTCTGATAAAGTAATGGCCCTCTGCGGCCTGCAGAGCTCATGTTTTTTTGGCATTTTCTTCAAGTCTTCTAGAAGGAAAGTTTATCCAAAACAGTCAAATCTTTTTAGTCACTTTTTGTGTAAAATATTTAAGTGCCTCTACCATTGTGTATTTTCCATACAGAGTGATGGTTTTGTTGATGGCTGTTCTCTGTCTTTTCAAGACTTTATATCACCTACTTACTTTGTTTGTTATAGAGTAGAAATTAAAAGTGAATTTTTCTGGCCAGGAGTACAAACCTGTCATCTTTATACTCTGTTAATACTCTTTATACTCTGAGCCAGAAAGATTGCAAATTTGAATCCAGATTGTACAGTTTAATAACTTAGCAAGGCCTGTCTGAAAATAAAAAAACAAAGCAAAAAGGGAGGGCTGTAGATGTAGGTAAGTATGAATGTCCTGAGTTTAAGCTCAGCAATTGCCCCCCCCAATGAAAAATTCTGATGGCCAGTTACTGTAAATTTCTTTTATTGAATAGATGTGGAGAAGAGGTTTGCTTATACAAAAACAAACCCCCGCCCTTTTTTTTGTGATGTTACTTGGATTGATGTCAGAGCCTTCACAGTGAGCTATATTCCCAGCCCTTTTTTATTTTTTGTTTTTAAGCAGGGTCTTTCTAAGTGGCCTATGCTACGCTCGTATTTCCCATCCTTTTGCTTCAGTTTTCCCAGAGTGCTTTAATTATAGAATTATAGTGCTAGGATTTGCCACCATATCTGGGTTCAGAAAGTATACTTTTAAAATAAATATTCGGATAATCTTTAGTACAACCTTCCTCTTGGACTTCTCACTTCTTTTTTTTTTTTTTTTTAGGTTTTTTGAGACAGGGTCTCACTTTGTGGTTCAGGCTGGCCCTGAGCTCAGCCTCAAACTCACATCACAGCAATCCTCCTGCCTCTGCCTCCCGAGTGCTGGGATTACAGGCGTGAGCCACCACGCCCGGCACTGTGGTATGTGGTACTGGTTGCTGCTGGGCGTGAGTCTCCACGCCCA
>PVIR01043259.1:0-11798 GCA_004026965.1 Petromus typicus
AAGAATTCCATTGCTTGCAATGAAAACTAAATAACTAGCATTTGTATTCAGCTACATCACTTTACTGGGTTCAAGAAGAGGAATCTCTTTACTTACTCAGGATCAACTGTCCTCTTACATACTAGGCTCTCAACTGCTCCCTCTAAAACACTCAATTTTTGTTTTAGTTTGGGTCTTTCCCATTGTCTTAGTTACTTTTCTGGTTGCTGAGATAAAATACTCAAAATTCAAAGTAAAAGAAGGAAAAGTTTATTTAGTTCATAGTTTGTTGAGACTGGCTGACTCCAAGGAAAGGTATCATGGCAGACCAGCACCAGCAAGGAGAAAGAGTTCCTACTGGACAGAAAACAGCAAAACAAACTCTTTCTGTCCTTATATCTTATCCAGACTAGTTAGGGTGGGCAGCACTCTCACCCTGAACCCTAGTACCCTTGACCCCAGCTCTGCAGCATGAATAAATCCCAGCATTATGATCTATAGAGGCAGCCACTTCTGAAAAAGACCCGCTTCTAATCACATGAGGCTTTGGAGGGCATCTAAACAGAAGCAGTAACACTCACAACACTTGAGTATAATCAGCAAAACTTATAGTACTGTGTAAGGAAGGTGCATAAAGAAAAAGAGAATGAGGCAAATAAAATATAGAGAACTGTCCAAAAACAAACAAGAAAGATGGGTCCTTCGAGGGGCTGACACAAGTTCTAACACAAGCCTTGGTTGTAAGTCCAAATAGCCATTACACAGGGAGGTTGTTAAATGAGGAATACTGGTATTCTCTTTAGCAGTAATGACTCTAGTTACTACTCTGTCATTATACAATGATTGCCCATAAGTTTCTGTAATGCCAATGTTATTTGTTAATATTTAAGGAAAATATCACACTTATTTAAAATTTGACATCAAATTTATCTAAAGTATGTGACTACTAAACTAATTAAATTAAAACTGATATATTTTTTTAAAACTCATACCTCAATATAAGCTCAGGATTATAAAGTATAAATTTTAAAACCTACTGTAAATAGAAGAACAAATATGGTCTATAAGACCTTAATAATTACATATCTACACAAAAAAACCTGCAGAAGAATAACTGTAATAGCACCTGATACATAATAATTACCAAAATTTGGAAAAAGAACCCCTTCAATGTAAAAGAATAAACAGACTGTGGTACATCCACAGTGATATAATTTTAAGGGATAATAACTAGCAATCAAGCTACCAAAATAAAATGAATCTTAAATGCACAGAGCTAAGTGAAAGTAGCTAACTCTGAAAAGGCTTATAATTACAATTATGTATATGACAATTATAATTATGTGACATTCTAAAACTGTAAAAACACAGAGAGGATAAGCATTAGCAGTGGCTCTCAGCCACTAAAGATGAGAGGCTTGAACAGGTAAGGCACAGGGAAATATTTTAAGGAGATGAAACTATTCATATGATACAGTAATGGCAATATATAAGTTACAGCACAGACTAAACTTTAATGTATGAAGTTTTTCTGGGAGGTTGAACCAAGACAGAATGTGGAATATCTCAAAAGAACCAACTGTCTTACAAATATATGAAACATTTTCACTGAAAAAGTTGACAGGAGGAGGAGGGACAAAGTAACTTTGGAAATAGACACAGTGACACTAACAGCAAAAGGATTTGTTATAGAAGCATTATACTCAAATAATTCTGAAATGATTAGACATGAACAAATAAATGAAATAATGAGGAAAGTCACATTTCTGACTTATGGGAAGGTAGGTTTCAGATTAAGCAAGGGAAACAAGCTAAAATTACTCATGCTATAATAATTATAGAGTTGCAGGTGACAATATGAAGTCATGGTTAGTTTGATATATGACTGCACAGAAAAATATTTATAAATGTGTACATATATTGAGATGCATTCTAATCTTCTCTGAAAACTTGAAAACAAAGGTACTCTGATTTGGGTTTCTAATCTCATTCTCCAATAAGCAGAATCTTAACTTCCTGGAAAAAGGGGTAATTCAAGGACTTGAGTGAGAAATATACATTATGAACATGAAAAGTATGTACCACACATGTACCTAACCACATACATACACATGCTAAAAGATGACAGAAACATGTCAATGACAGTAAACTAGAAGAATCACACCAATCAAAGCAATGTGACCAATAAAGTAAAAATGGATTATAATTCAAAGTGTGAATAGCCATAAATACATAATGATATGAATAAACACAGAATAAGTATTTAAGAGGGATTTAAACAAATCTCTCATGGAGAAAAAGGAAGTACAATATAATTCTCCTTTATTTGTTTGTTTATTTTTGTTTTTGTTATTTGAGACAGGGTCTTACTGCGTTATTTCAGATTGACCTTGAACTCACTACATAGCCTCGGCTGGCCTTGTGTTCATGGCAGCTCTCCTATCTCAGCCTTCCAGGTGTAGGATCACATACATGCACCACTACTCCTGCATCCATTATTTAGAGTATAAAAAGGAATGAAAAAATTAATAAATTCATAGCAAAGAAACCTAACAAATACTATTTTAGATAATTAAGTTCCATATCAATATGTCATACAAGTATATTTATAATATTCTCCTCAAATTCCCAGAACCTCAGTCTAGTCATTGAAAAAAAAGTCAAATCTCAGTGAAGGGAAAAATCTACAAATTACAAACAAATACTGAAAACTGTTAGTCACTGAAAACAGTAAAATTTAAGAAACCGTCATAGTCAAGCGAAGCATAAAGATATAAATTTATTCAAGGAGAATAAATTCCAGATACCAATACATGTATCTTGAATACTATTTTGGAAAAGGAAAAAGACAGTGGGTGAAAATTTTTTAAATTCTTAATAAATATGGACTTTAATAATTTTATGTGAATTCTGCCTCACAATGATGACACGTGATCATATAAACGTACAGTGTTAATATAGGTAATTGGGTATCGGGTACACAGGAACTCTTCTATATTAAAATTTTATGTGAATATGAAACACTCTGAAATAAAAGCATTCATAACTACTTCATGCATGTCATCTCTACACCAAAGCTCATTTTTGCAATGTCACCTGATGAGCTCATGCTCACTCTTCAAGGCCAAAGCTAAGAGTGGGTGATGACAAGGGGAAGAGACTGGCCGGCAAACTCAAAACACAGACATTTACAAACTTCGCAAACATCCCTCCTTACTCACACATCTGCCTGTGCCACACACTCCGTGTATGGATGTTCCAAGAAGGTGGGACCCTCTGGAGACTAAAAATCCTCTTCATTATAACTTTAATAAGCAAGATGGTCATGGCAGGTATTTTTTTACAGACATATTTTAATTGATCAGAAAGAAATATGACCAAATGCAACCCAACAGCGATGGCTTATACTTGCATCATTTACATTAATTTTATCATCTTTATTTTCCTTCCTCACCCTCTACATTAGCCAAAAGCAGTAACACCTACCACACTTGACTTATGTGAACTACTATACTTTTTCTCAATTATACAGTACTGCTCCCTTTAAATATGCATTACAGTGAACTGATTTTCCCTAACCAACTATCCTGCATCCATGATAATGGGGTCTATCTTTAAAGCCTGTCATTTTATGCCCCATACAACCCAACATAGTACTTCTCAACAAGGACCCGAGAAGTAGGAGGAGGAAGGTCCTTGCCCTTCATAGCCTACCCTGAAAGTCCTTAACATGACCTACATATTTTTAAGGGCTCAAAATACATATGAACTAATAAACCTTGAGCTATCCAATTCTAAACATTTTTCATATTTTTCCTTTTATTTTGAGACTATATAAGTGAATCAGAGAAACATGAAAACATCAAACAAGCATAAAACACAATAAAAACTGATGAAACCAAAAAGTCTTATTATCAAAGACAAAATGTAAGTAAATTAATCTGGGACAGAATTAAATATAGATCATCAGTACCAATTCTGTCTAATCACTTCAATGAAATTAAAAGCAAGATCAGAATATGTCATCACATATTCAAAGTAAAGAATAGCGAACAGGCTATCAGACACTGGAATAATTATTAAAAACTAGTAAATTTCTCCCATAAGTCAATGAAAAATACCAAGAAATTTTACTTGATAATTTAATATATACTAAATACTTAAACTCTTACTATAGAACAGGATATTTTTCTCGTTCTTGAGATAAAATACCTGACAACAGAAGTTAAAGGGGAGTTTATTTGGCTCACACCTTGTTTTCAGCCCACAACTGACCGGCTCTGCGGCAGATGGTGTGGCGGACAGGAATCGCAGAGGAGAAAGTGCATGGTGAGGAGAAGGTAGCAAAGCAAGCAAGAGAGAAGACAGGCTTCTTTCTGAGCCTTACACTCTATCAGGCTATCAGGATCAGGGTAGTACCAGACCAACCAGGGGAACCATTTAGGGATCAGAGCAGTACCAAACTAATCAGGAGGGAGGTTTAATACGCACTCAGCCTTTATCCTAACATTGTACCGCAAATCAATCCCACACTTCAGAGTCATCCACTTCTGAAAAAGCCCCACCTCTGACTGAATGAGACCGTGGGGGACATCTAGAAAAAACCATAACAAGAAGCATTCTTTCTACACTCTAAAGTTTGCTTTTAACATAGTATATAATAACAAACAAGTAAACAAAATAATCATTAACTTTGATGAGTGATACAAAAAATCACAAAAGGACTGGTAGAAGAAATAAAGACAGAATTGGCTTGCAAAACAAGGCTTATCTGGGCTGGGGATATAGCTCAGTGGTTCCAGCGCCTGTCTTGCCAGTGCAAGAGCCCGGGTTCGATCCCGGTAACCACATAACAATAGTAGGTGTGAAGACTCAAGCCCAGCAGCCATCAGTACCACACAGCACAGTGCAGGGCGTGGTGGCTCACACCTGTAATCCCAGCACTCGGGAGGCAGAGGCAGGAGGATTGCTGAGATGTGAGTTTGAGGCTGAGCTCAGGGCCAGCCTGAATCACAAAGCGAGACCCTGTCTCAAAAAACCTAAAAAAAAAAAAAAAAAAAAAACAAGGCTTATCTGAGGGGCTAATATTTAACCTGTTGACATGAAGAATAAAAGTTATAAAGAAAAAAAAGAGAAAGCCACATGTACATCAAGGTCATAAGAATTGAGCAGTAGAAAGTTTATATATGGGTCCTAATCTGACTTATGCTTTTCAGTGACAATAGAAACTCAAGTTTCCTGTGTGTGCTATAACAAATTATCAAAAATTTGCTGTTGAACACAAGAGGAACTTCTCTCTTACCATCTGCAAGGCCAAGAGTCCAAGCTGGGCTTCAAATCAACAAGTTGGCAAGATGCCTGCCATCACAAGCTCTACAGGACAATCGATCCCTAAAATCTTTCAGTTCCAGCACCACGCTGCATGTGTTCTGCAGCTGTGTCATTCCAAGCAACTCTCATCCTCAACACAAGTGCCCTCCATGCTCCCCCGCTGGCTCCTGTTATGAGAGCACCTGTGATGAAAGGCAGAAGCCACCCAGTCTAGATCTCTAGGGTAATCTCTCCACCTCAAGACCCTTAACTCGATCACAAATTCAAAACTTGTATTTCCAAATAAGGTAACTTCCATACCGAGGATTACTTTACCTATCTCCTTTACATCTATATATGTATCTATATACATGTATATCTATACATGTATCGATATACATGAATATAGATATATAGATATACAGATATATATACACACACATACACGTATATATATCTCCATATATATTCATAATATATGTAATCTATATATCTATAACATTAGTAAGATATGTTTGGTACATGAAAATTAAAGAATCCAATCACACTATCAGGTTTACAAACTCCATTGATAAATTTTCAATTTCCATTAATTTATAAGATTGTAGTTATGTGATACATATCACTTCACTTCTAAATGCATCCCTATGAAAGAAGTCTCTAGTCACTCTGCACCCTACATTCAAATGAAAAACTCCAAAAGGGGACATAAGAAAATGGCAAGCTTGGTAAGGAAGATAGAACAGTGAACAAACTATTTAAAATTTACTATTTTATTTAACATTTGTCTAACATTTCAAAGCAAAGAATATTAAGTATTCTCAATAATTAATCTCACAAAGGTTATAGTTAATTTTTTCAAGAAACTTTGGTTATAAATTATAATAAAAATAATTTCTAATGTTTTCAAAAATCAAATTTTCATGTTTAATGGGGGCAGAAAAAATTGTGATTCAGTTGCATTTCACAGCTTTCACAGATATTCTTGTGACTAAGAAAAGATTCTACATTTCATGAAATGGCTAATTTGAAGGTGGTAATGACTATGCATTATTTTATATACTCTGAGCTATATTTTAATTTGTAAACTTTCATATTTCACCCAGTGCTCTGGATATACATGGGGGTTTCAAAACTTTTTATTTCTTAGTAAAAATGATACTTCATTATAAAAATAACATTAAACGAATTTATTAGAACAAAATAATTCAAGATTTTATATATATATATATATATATATATATATATATATACACATACATACACACACATATATATACACACACATATATATATATACACGGTTTTTTTTGAGACAGGGTCTCACTTTGTAGTTCAGGTTGGCCCTGAGCTCAGCCTCCAGCTCACATCACAGCAATCCTCCTGCCTCTGCCTCCCGAGTGCTGGGATTACAGGCGTGAGCCACCACACCCAGCACTGTGGTATGTGGTACTGGTTGCTGCTGGGTGTGAGTCTCCACACCCAGTATTGTTACGTGGTTACCGGGGATCAAACCCAGGCCCTTGTGCTTGCAAGACAGGCACCAGAACCACTGAGCTAAATCCCCGGCCCCCAAACTAAAAATATTTAATAGAAGAGAGAAATACAAATTACAATATAGCAATGCCATTAAGCTAATTAATCTTATGCTGCTATTCAGAATACCTATGTTATATATAAGATAAAACTGAAACTTTTTTCCAGAGAAAACTACCTCTACCTTCTTATACGTAATAAAAGTACAAAATAAAAACAAAGTTGTTGGCCAAAAGAAATTATAGTTTATTTCTATGAACAGATTAAAAGCACCTAAGAAATGTCATGAGTCCTTTCCAATAACAATATTTCACAAGATACTCACTATAAATAAATAGTCTTTGCCTAAAGAAAAGAGACACTTAAAATTATAGTGGAATTGACATTTGAGAGTAATTCCTCCTGGCAACATCAGGAAAACAGGTGTCAGTATCAATCACATGGAATAAAAGCTAATTTTTGTTCCTGCTGTATTAAAAATATAATTCACTGTCATCTTAAATTTGATACTGATTAATGAAAATATGTAGACCAATATGGTTTAACATCTAACAAAGCATCACAACAATTTCTGTGACTATCAACTAACTTTAAGAAAATCTGCATAAAGTTCCAATAATAAAAACCTAATGAAACAAATTATTTCTGTTGACCATTTAAAAAATTATTTTGTTTCTTGGGGTGTCATTCATTGAACATCAAAAAAAGGTAATAGCTTTAAATTGGGTTATAAGTTACAGAAAAGAACTGGTTGTTTTTTATCAACATAGATGACAGAAGATACTTCCTCCAAAATCAAAGGTAAACTGTATCAACTTATATACAAAAATAACACTACAACCAGCTTCATGTTAAAACAGAAAAAAATTACTTATAGATATCAATTCATTTTTAAATGCTGATGTTTCAAACATGAAAGTGAAGCCTGCTTCATTTAAAAAAAAAAAATCATCAAACAACATAGGCTAAAATGTCTGTTATCAGGATACCAAATGGAATTTGCAGCCTGCCAAAAAATTAATACTCAAATCCATCAATAGACGCTACTGAGATTAGTTTTTATCCTTGTTATCTTATCTATGTTTTTATTTTCATGCTGTAAGGCACAGACACTCAAACCTAATGATAAATAAGTGTTTCAGTAATAGACAAGGGCTTTGCAATAGCACTCTGTGATTAGTTCTCTTCTGACTTTTTATATTCATTTAACTTAACCTGGACCCATTAAATGTAGTTTTATGTGTCTCTACACAGACTTTAGTGTTGGTATCTACCACAAAGTCTTAAGCTTTACAAAATTAAGAATATCATTAATATGTAACCATTCAACCTTATGGTAATTAAAAATATCCAAAGACTGTTTTTTTTGTTTTTTGTTTTTGAGACAGGGTCTTTCTTTGCAGTTCAGGCTGGCCCTGAACTCGGCCTCAAACTCACAGCAATCCTCCCACCTCTACCTTCTGAGTGCTGGGATTACAGATGTGAGCCACCACGTCTGGCACTGTGTTATGTGGTACTGATTGCTGGTGGGCTGAGTCTCCATGCCCAGCATTTCTTGTATGTGGTTACCGGGGATCAAACCCAGGCCCTTGTGCCTGCAAGGCAAGTGCCGAAACCACTAAGCTAAATACCCGGCCCAAAATAGCCAAATTCTTTAGTGTGCCTCCTATCAAGAAAGCAAGTCTAGCCAGGCATGGTGCCACAGGTCTCTAATCCTAGTTCTCTAGAATGCGGAAGCAGAAAAAAAAAATTCAAGTTCTACCCAGACAGTTTACAGAATCAGCAAGACTATGTCTCAAAAAAATTAAAAGGCTGAGGGATACAGCTCAGTGTAAAGGACCAAGATTCAGTCCCCAGTGCCACCTTCCAAAAAATGAGGAAGAGGAAGAAGTAAATCTGTGTCTCCCCTCCCCCCTTGAATATGCATGGGCTTTGCAACTATTTTCATCAGTAAATATGTGCCAGATACACGCCATTTTTAGGACAGACAACGTAAGAAGTAGGCTGCCTTTACTTCCTGTCATACCGAGCAGCTGTTTGAAAGAAATTACCCTCTGCTTAAGAAGTTTGACCATGCATTCTATTAGTTTGTGTGCCTTCAGTGCTAGACTTGGGGAGAGGACTTCTGAAGCTACCATTTCATTGGACAGAGTGAGACCATTGAAGCTCTACCCAAATTCCTGAACAAAATTATATGCAAAATAAGTTACTTAAGTCACTGAGTTTTGGGAGTAGATTGGTATGTATCAATACATGAATAATAAATAATAAATGAGACAAAGCTACCATACATATGGTATGAATACACTATGACAACAGGAAAGAAATCACACTACTAATTTACTGCTGTAAGACACTGAAACTGTAGTTTTCTCAAGTTACCACTGCACCCTCTACTTTACTCTTTTCATTGTTTTTACATGGCCAGCTCATAAGGTCATCATGAGATGTGCCTGTATTTCCCATTATGCCCAATTCTCTTAATATCAAGGAAAGAGAAACGCTTGGGACAAAACCCTACACTTGAGCGCCCTTCAGCTGCACTAGCTACCATCAAAAAACAGGTCTTTATGTTCAAAAGCGTCTCTACCCTAATTGTACCTACTAATGTAATCAGGTGATTTGAGTAATATTTGAAAAATCTATAGTACAAAAATAGAAGTAGTAATTCCCATCAAAAAGTTGAAGATAACACTTATAAATGCTAGTGGCTTGTAAAAAGAAAAAGAATAAATACTGCTATAAAAACACAAGACTCAAATTTTTGCAACTGTTGCACTATACTTAGAACTGAAAATGATGTTATTTAAGAAAATCCATAATAAATTCCAGTTAGCAGACCCATTCTCACACAATGCATCTGGGTCCAACCTACAAGACTAGACCAGTGCAGATGAACTATGGCATGTACGCTGCAGTAGGCTGTTTATACCACTGAATGCTGCAAAAGGTTCGCAGTCACTGACCAGACTATAAATAGTGTTATATTTTTAAAGTATATATGTTTTCAGGACAATACTTTTATAAATTTAACAATTATCAGATCCAACTCACTTGGATAAAAGAACTTACATTGGAATTGTTTTGTGTTAAAAAATGTTTTAATTAAGAAATGAAGTTTTGGCTTTTCAAGATTAATTCTATAAATAGATGATGGTAATCATAGCATCAAAATATAATTGTACTTAATGACAATTAAGAATGGTAAAAATGGTCAATTTTATGACCACCACATTCAAGAGTTTAATACATACAATAACGGTGTTTGTTTCAAAGGCTCTAACTTAAAGTGGTAGAGCGCGTATACTTCACAATAACCAAAACCAAATGTGAGAATAAACCTAACAGAAATGATGCTCTCTTCCTTTTAAACCTCAAAGATGATCCTTTCAGAGCACAGTTTAATATCTGAACTGACTATTCTCACAAAATAAAAGATTTTTTATACTAGAGAGATTAATTCATGAGTTTATCCCTTAAACAAAAAACAGTGATTTTTAATATGAGAATTACCACACAGAGGAGCTTATTATTGAAAGATAATTGTTATTTGGCAGCAAAAAAGTGCCTGCTATCATTTTTGCCTGACCATAATTATTTTAAAAGTGAAAAAAATATTATCCCTTGTTATGTAAGTTAAAATGCTGTAAGTAAAAACTCCAAGACCTAATTATAGTTATTCTCTCAGTTTAATTTCTCTCTCTAATTCAACAAACTCATCATCCACACTCTCTGTAATATATGAAAATTTAAGTTTAATGAAACATACAGGTAATTTTAGAGTAACTCTTTTCCTCAAGGAATGTGTAATCTAGCACATGTTATCAACCTAGTAGATAATAGCTTCAAGAAAAGACCAATATCCAAGTGGGTGTTGTGCAATTCAGATCAATAATCTGAAAAGTGAATTTTTTTTTAAGTTAAGGAAAAGAGCAGTACATGCATTGTGTACTAGACTTAGCCTCCGCACTTCACTTTTTATTATCTGTACTGGAAAATCTCTTATTTTGTTTTACCAAGAAATTTTCCAATGTGAATGCAAAGTATCTCCTGTAGTTCTGTTACAGCTGAATAGACCAATACTAATTTAGGTTCCTACATACAACAAGGAAAGAATTGCCAAGTGTGCACCCAGAAATAAGTAGTATGCATGTGTGCCTACTGAACACCATGAACGTTGTGCTCAGGGCCAGTCTCTACATAAAACAAAGAGTAAGACGGATCAAGTGTTACATGCAGGGAAAGGTGTAGCCATTCAGCAATTTCCCAGGTCAATCAATTAAGCAGAACTTCAGCTGAATCATTACGTAGAACTCCTGAATCTGCTTATCATCAGGATATCCACCAGACTTTGTTAATTTGTTTTGATTCTTAATAAAAGGGCTGTTGGAAGACAGCTCAGGGGCTTCAGTCCTTCGAGGCTGTACTTTCTGCTGAAATTCATACCTGAGTGCCTCTGTTTCCTTCCACAACCCCAGACCTTATGTCGGACTTACACTGACAAGTGGTATCCGAACAGGGGCAGGAAGGATTCGGAGGACCGGATGTTTGGGGACCTAAGGATACGTTCCTCGGTAAGTGGAAGACTTTGGCAATATAGCAGGGAATAGAAAACTTACTATCTATGATAAAACAGTATGCTCAACTGCTGCTGCAAGGCAATAATGAAGAGAAAGAAATGGAGGAAGAACTGTCACCTCCTCCACTAAGGGAAAACCCAAGTGAAAGTAGTTTTGATAGTGAAGAGGATGAAACTGAGAGTTTAATCATTCAGATGAGGAAGTTGCAGCATAAGGTTGAGCTACTGCACAGACAAGACGCTGGCATTCCCTGTAGAAAATAGGGAACCCTCAGCTCCATTAGAGAGGGCTGGGGAAGCAGCAGAATTGCAGAAACAAAAAATAAATTCACTCCCTGTAGAATATAGAGAACCCAGAGCACCTCCACTAGAGATGGCGGGGGAAGTGGTAGGA
>PVIR01043260.1:0-11843 GCA_004026965.1 Petromus typicus
AAAAAAAAAAAAAAAGAATATTTCAGGTCCCGCTAAGTTATGAATGACAGACTTCTGTGAGGCTCAGAGATATACTTCATTACAATCTTAATTTGCTTCGCATTTAATTCCTGCAGCTCCAGACTACAGAGGACTGGAATACTGGCCGTGTCCAAAGCAGCCTATGAAGAGTTTACCCCACAATCGGCTCGGTTTGAGAAGTCAGTCTAGTCAAACCCTACAAGCCGAGGTCAGAGTAACTCGTACCCAGATTCTATTTCCACAACTAAAACCTTCTGAGCAGGATGATATTCTAATTACAATCATATGTATTGTCTATTCTGTTCCTAATTTGAGACTGCTTTATCTTGTCCTTCATGGGCCTTGTTTACAATAATTTCCACAGAAAGCGCACACAGGTCACCTTTACCCCAATGGGTTGCCGATAGAATTCAGTGCTTGGGATGGGCCAGTGCCTTTGCCAGTTGCACTAACATTGGCTGTCCTGGCTTTATTTTTTAGTTTTCTCAGGCCAGTGCTGTACAGGCAGATGGATACAAGAACTGAACTGCCGGGGTCTCACTGTCAAGATCAGACCCGGCACAGAATCTGCTTTAAAGCAGGAGGGTAGCGAGGCTGGCCGGGATTTCTGTGGGCTGCACCTGTTTCGGAGAAAAAGACACACTTAACTCCAGCCGGGATCTGGGGACTGAGCTGAACTGTGTACTATTGTATTGGTGGTGCAGGAGCCCAGAACAGAACCAGCACCTGGAGGGCAGGCATCCCACCAGCTGTCACGTGCTAAGTCTTGGCAGACAAGTTGAGGGCTGCCCCTGAAGGGCATGACGCCCTCTGATGGAGGGAGGGAGGAAGACAGGAAATCCGTGAGCTCCTAGCTGCCCCGCCTTCTGCCCATCTTCCTCTGGAAGCTAGAAGACAGGACCCTTCCACAGGGGGACGCGCGCTTCCGCTTCTCCAGAAGTCTGGATCTACTTGAAGCGGGGGCTGTGTAGAGAGGCTGGTTGTTTACAACAGCATCCTGGATCGTCTAGTTTTGTTTTAATGGCATCTTTCTCATCCTCAATCGAGAAGTCTGTCATAACAAGCTCCTATAAATTACTGCCAGCACTCCCGCTTTACCGCCTCCAGCCTTTCAGTGGTGATATAGAGCCCATAAATCTTGCCGGGGCCCATTTTACGGTGCTGGGTGCTGGGGGGCCTCCTGCACACTCTTGCGCCTTTGCATCTCCTCCACCACCCCGCCAAGGTGAGGAGTTCAGCCAGCAAGGAAGCCGGGCTGCAGCGCGTGGGGGCCGACCCCGAGGGCCGGGCGGATGAGCAGGAGACGGGCCTAGGGTTAGGGGAGGGCAGGGAATGGGAAGAACACGTCCGCATTACTCAGATCTCAAAGGAGCTAAATATTTCAGAACCTGAGACTGTCCAGAGGCAGCTGCTGATGTGCACGTGTGTGTGTGTGTGTGTGTGTGTGTGTGTGTATACACTTTGTACTGACACATACACAAAGCTGAGCAGCTCTAAGGAGCTCAGAGGATAAGACTTGTTCATTATTGATTTCCCACCATGTTTGATTAGAACTAGAAAGGGAGAGAGGGAGGGGAGAGGAACATAAGCCCGGGGCACGTTTTTGATGCAGTGAATTGGAATCGCAATAGTACAATGGCTTTTGTCCTATCACAACTCGAGTTACATTCTTCATATTTTTTGTATTGTGAAACTGCCAGGGCCCCGGTCCAGTCCTGAGAACTCATGAAATCACACCTGATCCAAAACATGATAAGTAAATTCATTAATAAATAAGATATAATGAAACTAAGTAAGGGCAGCCGATTCCTGTGGAGGGCACTGCTCACTGCTGCCCTCGGACACCTCTCTGTCCTGTCTTCTCTCCTCAGGTCAGGAGACCTTCTGCACTTCCGGTACCTTCACGCTAGACTTCCGGCTGAAACAGGATCTGTTCTCCATCTTGACTTTCCCAATAGCAAAGGGAAATCTCTGAAAAGGGAGAGAGACAGGAGTACGAACGAACCTACTTTCTTTGAACTGTTTGCTGCCTGTGCAAGTACATAAGAACTATCAGCTGAGGGAAAAGTGGGAGGAAAAGAGGAGAAACAGAGGAAGGATTAGAGAAATTTTTAGAAAACAGCTCTTCTCCACAGGCCAAACTCGTGTGGGTGCTGCACACAGTTTCTTTGGCTTCCTCAGAGCACTGATCTAATTTTCTCCTCACTGCTACTCTTTTCATCTAACTGCGTCTTCAAACCTTTTCCAGGCCACAGGCTGCTGTCATTTATTTGTAGCTCCTGAGATTTGTCCTACCTCAGTCTCACTCAGTCCTCTTACTATTGGTCTTAGTCTATTTTGTGTGATAAGAAAGTATGTATAAGCCCAAAATGTGTAGTTCTGGGTGTTCAGGACACAGCATCAGCACCTGCTCAGGTCTGATGAAGCTGTCACAGTGGATGTTACCAAAATGGTGAGGATGTGAGCACCACGTGTTGCATGGCCAGACGGGAAGCCAGAGAGATCCAGGAAAGTGCCCATTTCCCTTAGAACACCTTGTATCCTAGGCAACAAGAGTGTAGTCACAGGAGGAAAGCACCCCTCCTACTTAAAGATCTCATCACCTCCCCTGGATTCCACCTGTTCCAGTTTCCACCACTCAGCACCACCAGCCTGGCACAAACCTCCAGTTTGTGGCCCTCTGGGGGCAAACTACACAGTAATTGAATCGCACCAGCTCCTTTCTCTCTATTCATACACTAACTCGATTTTCATTAAAACTCAGTCTGCAATTATCTAATTTCCTTAACGCATCTAAACTCCAGATGCCTGAATGCAGGGAATTAGCTCTTCTTGGCAACTTGATTTCCACAAATATTCTCACCATTCTTACACCCCACTCCACCTGGTCACCTGACCCCCTTAGCTTCCATACTGCCTTTCTACCCCTTCTTGACACTTAGATGTTCTGGGATCAATACAATGCAGCAAACTTCTGTTGACATCACCATTTGCTTCTGCTCAGAACCTCACATATATCTGATTCTCTTTAACTTTCCATTCCATCATTATGTTGTGTAAAATGCCTAGAATCCCTTTCTGACATTCCTACCACATTTTCTTGGCCAACTATGTACACAAACACACACACACACATACAAACACACCCTATTTAAACTGTACTCCCTTCATATTTCAACCCATGCTGAATAATTCTTTAAAACATTGTAATTTCCTCCTTCTCTGTATCCACCCCCCACCGCCAGAGTAAGAAGCTCTTTTCTTTATAGAAAAATTCCAAAATAATGGACCTAAGATCACCAGGCATGAGGTTCAGGCCATGATTTCAGCAGCCAAGCCTGTCTGGAATCCTGCCCCTTTTCCAATCTAAATTTACATTCTTCCCATCAGTTCTGTGAGCTGCCCGATCAATACCCTTTCAGCAAGTTCCTTTCTAATTTAAGTCATCCTCATCTAATGACCATGTTTCTAGTTGGTTTACCCGATGCTTTTATGTCTCAGAGTCCTTGCTGACCCCGGATGGACTACACCACCCAGCACTAGACAAGTCCTTTTATGTACAAACTGCCAGCTCGAAGCCTATTTCTCCAGCCACTCTGGGGGATACTGCTCCCCTGTCCTGTTCATCTCAGAGTTGAGTACCAGATAGAGACCACAGCTAGGCCTTGGAGTGCACTGAAATTGCGCAGATGTGCCTGTCCTAAACTTATCTCCCCTCTACTGTTTATTCCCATGGAGTCCATAAAAAAATCTGTTGTCTCTATTTCCACTGTCCTGTGTTTGCCTTTTCCTGAGCCTGGGGCTCCCTGTGTGGCCGCCCCGAGTGCTGTGTGAATTTCATTCTTCCTGACAGCCATTCTCATGCCTGTGTGCCTCAGTACAACTGATTCAAATGAGTCTGAGTATTCTTACATCACCAGCTTTGCTTCTGTTGTGCACAACTGGCATAAGTCTTATGTTTTCAGGACTTGTGGGTGGTAAGAAGTAGGAAACCATTAAAATGTAACTTAAAAATTTTACTGAAAATTTTCTGATACCTGGATTTCTGTGATTAATCATAGGCATTCATACGGCTCCAAATGACTGCATCCGTACTTAATTCAGCATTTCAGTTCAGACACCCATGAGGATGTAACTCGGGGTTTAAAAAGATTGCTGCCTAGGTGGGTGTGGCGGTGCACTTCTGGGAGTGCAGCACTCTGGAGACTGAGGCAGGAGGGTCCCTGTGAGTTTGGGGGCAGCCTGACCTACATGACAAGTTTAAGGCCAGTTTTAACCATGGAGTGACATCCTGTCTCTCAAACACAAAACAACAACAACAACAGCAAAACTCCTGCAGCTCACTGGCCACATCCATTAGAGTGCTTTAGTTCGTTAACATAAGTTCTCATTCACTCTCACACACTGGTGTGCTGTCTGTGTCTACCTGCACCCTACAATGACGAGCACTGCGCAGCCAGAGTGACTGGTTCACACGAGCAAATACCGCTCAGCCCTTTCTTGAAAAAAAAAATTATCTATTGATATAATTGTGTCAGTATCTCTATTTCCCAAATTAAAATTTAGATAGTTCTGTCCTAGGCAGAGATCTTCACCAAATTGCACAAGACTAAACGGAAATAGTGCACTGAATTTATAGTAAAGAAACAAATCTCCAAGAAAAGAAAGTTAGAAAAGAGTGAGTTGAATATCACTTCTGTAGTAAGGATAAGCTCATTGCTTTTGCAGCTATTCTACTCTTCAAAATATCTGATAGCTCGTCATTTCTTACCAAAGTAAAATCAAATATCAATGTATCACATGTTGTTCCGATTTTACACATGTAATTTTTTTTTCGTCAAGGCTCTAACTCAGCACCTCACCCTTGCCAAGGGGACTCTGTGCTGCTGAGTTACATCCCCAGCCCTCTATATATGTCATTTACCTGATGGGATAAGCTTCTTTGCCTCCTGGTCATCTTGAATCAGGCACAGACATCAGACATTTGTGGTTCAGCAACCGGAATGATGGGAGATGAAGAAGATGGGCTGGCAGCTTAGCTGGGGGAGAGACCCCCCTCAGGGGCAGTCATGTGGCCTGAGTTCAGAAATATGGTGACAGGGCTTTACTAGGGGAGAAGGTAGCTGCTGAGGAATCTGTATAGCTCAGTAAAGACAGAGCCCGAGGTTACCTATCCTGTCTCTATAGTGATGGACATCACTGAACTTAGAGGACCGTGAGCCTGTGTGCAGTTAATATGTGTAAGTCTTGTATTTGAAGCAGGTCAAGCAGACCTGCCAGCACTGACTAAATAGCTTGCATGCTCAGGCTTCTGGACAGCCCAGGGTGCAGGAGAGGCCCGGAGGGAAATGAGGGTGAACAAACCATAAAACTGTAGAAGACAGGTAAGAGGAGCGGTACAGACTGGTCAGCAAGCCTGCAGTCCATGGTGACTCAGAATGCCCAGCAATGTGGTGGAGGGCGAGTGAGGCTGGTCCCCAGTTCTGGAGCTCTGTCAGCAGACACTTGGTCCCAGCCGAGTCTCAGGTTGGCTGTGAAATGGAAAGCTGCTGAGCCTGCAGGTGACAGGGATCAGTGGCTCCCACTGATAAGAGCTGATAAAAGTGAAGTATTGTATTATTTCCTTACTTACTACCTTTCCACAGTATGAGCTTTCCATCAGTGCACAGGATTTGTCTCTTTCCTACCCATGTAGGTTAGCCATGTGTCCCTTTGGATTTTAGCCTCTGTACTATCCTACTCATCTTCACTGCTTAGCCTTTGTTTGTCACAGGACATAGCAAATAGAGAGTCCAAGGGCTAGGGAGCACAGAGGCATAAGCAACAAGGTACGGGTTAAGTAAGAAGTGTTCCAAAGGGACGGTGTTTTTACATAATATGAAGACTTTTGATACAGACTATCTTATCTGGGAACTATTAAAAATGCAAATTTTGCAACAGTTAATTTGCATTAGAGTTGCTTCATTTGTAAGTAATAGAAATGCAAATCAAGTTGACTTAGGCAAAATAAAATAAATATAAATATGAATGTTAATGAGAATGTAAATAAATTGGAAAAGAAGATAAGTGAGTGAATTAACTGAGTAGTTCATGGATAAAGCTCAGAAATAAAGCTGTCTTTGGGCTTGGATGTTTTAAAATAATATTAAGCTCTGTGTTCCTGCTATTTCTCCCTGCTGATAACCATTTCCTTTTGGAAATCTACTTATCAATCCCATCATTCCATGGACCTTCATTCTTTCCTCATTTTCCACCTCAAGTCCCACATCTTGTTTGGAGTCTTCTTGGCCCTACATTGTATCTCTTGCTATTTTTGATTTTCTAGACTTTTCGTAAGGAAGCCAAACACAGCACTAGTATATATCAAGAGTATACCAATGCGATGTTTACCAAAGTGGGGTGTGCGGCCAACTTCCCACTTCCAAGACAAAACACTTGACACAAACACTGAACAGAGGGAAGGGACATTTTAGCTCATGGTTTCCGTCCATGGTCAGCTGCCTCTGAGGCAGACATGGTGGTGGAGACCATGGCAAAGCAAAGCTGATCCACGCATAGCAGCCACACGCAGAGAACAAAGAGAGGCAGAAACATCCTTTCTGAAAGCTTGCCCCCTGGTGACTGGCTTCTTCCACTAAGGCCCACATCTCAAGGGCTCATTCAGCAGAGGAATTCCTCGCTGCTGCTTGACAAGGTTCGTGCCTGCATCTTGAGAACCTCTGAACAACCCTCAGTATGTTAGTCTTTAGGGGAACATTTTTGTATTTAAGCCATAACAGAAGTGTGCATCTGCTGAGATGGAGTCTTGCTCAAGAAATTGATGAGGAAGCTTTTGTGACTCCTGGGTGGCCCAGAGTGGTCACCCTGCAAGTTGAAGACTCAGAGTATAAGCAACAGTGCAAGTCTGGGTGGATTCAGCTTGCAGTCTTGCAGTTCTTACAGAGAAGACGTGAGGGCAGAAGAGTCCAAGCTGAGGTCTGCATATTGGAGAAACAAGAGGTACTGGCCTTGTTCCTCTGACTTTTGGTGGTGGTGGTCAGTGCAGAAGGAGAAGAAAATGAATTATTCATTGTTGTTGCACAGCATGTCAGATTTAAAATGCTTCTTACTCATGCATCGTCTCACACACATATGCCCTGTGTCCAACACTGTCAAAGGGCAGGACTGTGCCTCCGGCCCCTCTGTCCCTCCATCCATGGCCTGCTCACCTCTGCATCTGTATGTGGCACAGAACAGGGCAGGGAGTAATTGATGGAATAAGCAATAGAAATGGTTTTGTCTGGCGAAATTCTGGTCAGGTATCTAGCACGAACCCTGGGAATGGGCTGGCTTGTGCGTACAGTCTGGGCCTGTTTTCATTCTAATCACGTAACTCTAAGCAAACTGCTTAATAACCAATATTTGTATTTCCTCATTGCAAAAAGGAGAGTAGTAAATACTATGTAAGGGTTAAAAATGAAATCATACATAGCTGCTGGCACTAGTCCCTTATAATGTTTTGCGCTTGGGTGAGGTACTTAATAGATGACTGGCTTTTATTATTTAGTCAACATTTTGACATCATATAGAACTGTTTGGTTTTGGCAATAATCAGTCCTATTCAAAGTATGAGTTATGAAGTGAAAAGATTTGTTTAGCAATGAGATAAAATCATATAAATGAGGAAAAATAGAACTCAATAACCATGTTTTGCTTACATTTTATGAATTTCTGACTTGTCATTTGTAGGAATCTGAGAAACGGGAAGTCTCTAAAGAGCATGTCCTGCCCTATCAAAAGTAATCCTGAAGCATTCGTTCTTTTCCATCCAGTTTTCCTGTCATTCTGTTCCTTGTTACAGGCTGCTGTGACTACTGGTCATCTGGACTTACTATCGCTTCTTTACGACAAGGTAACATCTCTGGTGGGAGGAGCCAAGCCTTTCGCTTGTTTTCCTGCACAAATATGTTTCTGTCTCAGAGGCCGCTTAGAGCAATTAAAACACAGGGAATGCAGAGCAGGACATTGCTAACAGTACTCAGTCTGCATGGGGGTGTGCCGCACGGCAGTGTGTGGAGCGTTCGGGATCGTCACCACCAGTGATGTCGCCCGGCCCAGCAATTCATCTGAAATACTGCCTTTTATTGAGCCATTCACCCAGTATGCATAGTATTATGAATCAAAGATATTTCTCACAGACTTTTGCTTCTTAGTGGTATTCAGAGCTATGATGAAAATGGCTGATTTATTCTTGGTTTTTGTTCTACATTCCCTTTGGAATAAATTTAATAGGAAAGGAGGGTGTATAGAATCTGAAAATGCCCTGCTAGGGAAATTCATCAGAGCATGTTTCTATCTCTGGGGAGCATCCATTTCTCCAAAGGAGTGTTTTGATGGGTGCAATCTATCCTCGCCATCGAGCAGAACCTGGGCAAGGCAGATCAGATGTGCTCAGAAAAATGGGGATCCAGGCACAGCCAGAACCCAACACCTACCTACCTGCCCCACAGCCCACCATTCTCGTTTTTGTTCCTTCCTCTCTGCAAAAATATTTAATGCTGTGCTGAAACATAAGAAGTCATGATTCTATAAAATTTCCTGCAAGATGTCTTCCCTGACTCTAGAGTCATGATGCAAACCTGGTAAGGTGGTTCTCATATGTCACTCCAGCATCCTGAGGCAGGAGGAGGATTGAAAGTTTGAGCGCAGCTTGGGTAACTTAGTAACTTAATGAGGTACTGACTCAAAGTTTAAGAATAATGTATATGTGTACAGGAGCTGGGTTTGTAGCTCAATGTGCAGGGACCAGGTTTCCACTATCATGATAATAACAATAACAATGATGCTGATGGTAAATCACTATGCACGTGTCCTTGTGCCCTGCCTTAGGCCCACAAACCTCCTCCTAGATAATTAACTTTGGTCATTATTTTGCATCAGTCTGGCACACAGCCATTAGCTGAGAAAAGCTGAATTATTCAGGATCCAGATGTAACATAATCCAGAGATAATACCCTTGAAAGAGGGAGTCAAAAGCCCCCTAAGACTCCACAGCGAGGGCCCTTCCTTGTCTTCCCCAAAGACCCTTCATGGTTGTTCAGAAAATATCTCTTGTGACTCATTTACTGCCTTTCCAACTGGACACCATGTGGAAAATCAGCCAGCAGCACTTCTGTTCGAATCAGGCTACTGTGCTATAGTTGGACGCCTACATATTTACATTCATTCCATCCAGCTCTGTGACATCAACCATGTAAATCCTCTGAACAGGCCAGTTACTTTCCTAACACTAGGAGGGTTATGATGTTGGAATTCACAGGAAGTGGAGATGGAGGAAAGAGGTACAACTGAGGCACTATCAGAGTATCTGGGAAATGGTGACTTAGTAAGGCCCTTCTGCATTTTGAGTTATCCTTCTGTGTAATTTTCATAGACCACCATTCTGCCTGAACTGAACCTATGAAAGCCAGCAGACATTTTTATTGGGTGGGAGGGGCTGTCTCTTAGATTTGAATTTGTCTGACGTGCAGTAGATATTTCATGGTAAAGACCAGAGCAGAGACAGAGAACCTTTCAGAGCTTTCAATGATACAAGTATCCCACAGCAGTACACGTGCCATAGGTTCACCACTGTTGCTCTAGAACTGTGAGGTCCTTTAAGTCTATATTTGTAGGAAGGACAAAGAGAGGACTGATGCAAGTTTGTTCATCCCCACTAGCCCTCAGAGCAGAGGTGTGTGGCTCAAGGGTTTAGGGCTTTGCTCCTGCAGAGGGGACATGGGCCTGAGCAGCGCACGACATGGGTCTGAGTCCATCCAAGGACATTGAGCACAGCTGTTCTCCTTTTCACACTTACTCGGACCCCATGCTGCTCATGACTCTGCCCTTTTCTCTCCCCTACACCCAGCCGTCTCCCTTCTATGACCGCTGCCAGGAGCATCTTCCCAAAATGACCCACTCATTGTTTAAGAGCTCATGCCATGATTCTGGTTACACACATAGCACGCAGGGAAACCTCAGGGGAATGCTTCCCCACATCTCCGGCTTTCCCCGCAAACACCAAACTCTAAGCCTGCTTTCTTCAACTATAGTTCTATTAACACTGTCCTTGAGGTCTTTACTGAATCATTATTGCAGAAACCTGTTAATATGAGGTTTCTGCCACATGGGAAGGTTACCATCATACGGCTCTGCCAATCGCTCCAAGGGGCAGCTCCATTGGGGGAGGCTGTACTCACCGCATTCCCACTCTTGTCCTTAGGCAGATTCCTGCCTTGCTCAGTCTCACCTGGGGAGTTGCTGGATTCTCCCCACATGCTGCATGCTCACTTTCTCCAGATCTAACTATGCACCTTCCTTCCCAACACGTGCTTCCCTGGGTGATTAACCAGGCCCTCACCTTCAGTGATCCCTGAAGCCTGAAGTGACCTCACCCCTGAGCTGCAGACCCAGAGCTGCTCAGTTATTTGACTTTGTGGCACCAGGATGACTTCCAGGGATGGTCAGTCTATCACCAGCAGGATTCTTGTTTCCTGGCTTTGATCAGAAAAATTCTGAGAGTCAAAAATGAGAAAGAGGGCAGGAAATTTAGCACAGTGGTTCCAATGCTTGCCTTGCAAGTGCAAGGACCCAGGTAACCACTGGTTACCCTGGTAACCACTTACAACAATGCTGAGCATGAAAACTCGCACCCACCAGCAATCAGAACCATACACCACAGTGCTGGGCATGGTGGCTCATGCCTGCAATCCCACCAATTGGGAGGCAGAGGCAGGAGGATTTCTATGAGTTCCAGGCTGATCTCAGGGCCAGCCTGAACTACAAAAGTGAGATCCTGTCTCAAAAAAAAAAAAAAAAAAAAAAAAAAGAGAGAGAGAGAGAGAGAGAGAGAGAGACAAAAAGAGAAAGGGAGTTCTGCTTTGTGCCCATCGTGTGGTCTCCCACAGCACACAGAAACCTCTTCAGCTGGTGCTGGAAGGTCAGCCTCTCTCAACCTCTGGCTTGTCTCCATTTTCCCACTCTGTCATTCCCCAGGTCTGCCCAGCTGTGTCTTTTGAGTCTTCCAGAAAGATTCATCAATGGTTATGTCCTGGATGCAAGAAATTGCTTTGAATTCAAAATGGAGCATGAGTGGAACCCTCTTCCCAGCTGACAATGTGGGTCACTTCTCATTGTAAGGCCAAGGATTTAGCTCAGTGGTTCCGATGCCTGCCTGGAAAGTGCAAGGTCCAGAGTTTGATACCCAGTACCCCCAAAATAAAAATAAATATATTAAAAATCAACACTTCTCATAGTAGGACTTTAGTGTATGTTTATGCAAAAACTTCCTTTGTCCACCATGGAGAGAGTTAAATAATGAAATCACATAGATTTTAGTACACCAGTGTATGATTTCTTAGCATAGTTCCTGATGCAGAAAAAACATTAAAAAAATAATTCACCATTTTAATTAACTCTAGGTTCTGATATTTTTGGAGCTGTTTAAATTGGCAATGATTAGTGTCTTTTCATTGAATGAACATTACATTAGAAAAATCAATCCAGCATTTAGTAGTATTTATTGGAAATGAGTGAAAACACGCCATCGTAAGTCACATATTTCACCAGCGCACACATGAGTGTGGTACAGAATGTCCACTATTCCTCTAGTCTTGGTCCTCATGCTCAAACTGGTCTCTCATTACCCAGGTAAGAGCCTGTCTTCAGTGTTCTCATGTCCAATGAATCACCGAATCTTCATATGAACAAACTCAGCTCAGTTGTACCTGCCCCCTTGCTCTGGCCTCATTGTGCTCTGGAAACAGCAGGTAACAATTGCTTAGCACCAATTCAGTATTCAATAA
>PVIR01043261.1:0-11832 GCA_004026965.1 Petromus typicus
CACACACACACACACACACACACACACACACACACACACACACACACACACACACACACACACACACACACACACACACACACACACACACACACACACACACACACACACACACACACACACAGTAGCAAGGTTTCCAGGAATGAACATCTTTACACAAAGGTTAGAAGTATTATTTGGATGAGTACTGCTCCCTGAAGAATAGAAATTAAGTCCTATGGCCCCTATGGGGCTTATGGGAATTGTTTGAGAACAATCTGAAGCAGCAAAGAATTTAAGTCCTCGGAATTCAGATCGGACTTACCCCTGTTCCTTGCAGCAAACAGGAAGCCAGCGTTCTCGGCGTGTTAACCACGTTTGTGATCTGAGGGACCAAGACTTGGCCTCTCATCATGAAGAGTAAGTGAGCTAGAGACCCACCCATGAAAGAACATTGAAAGTCAAGTAAACACAAAGGGAAGTATGTGTATCGGCAAGGATTGGGTTTAACTGACAATAATACAATTTCACAATAATGCTACTTAAACAAGATGACAGCTTATTTCTCTGCCTCACACACAGATCTGAAGAGCAGACAATCCAGAGCTGCCACAGGAACTCTGTTCCTGAGAACCCTCAAGGTCTCACACTGCTTCTAGCTTAGAACTTCAAAATACAGGCTTGACTGTGGGAGGCCATGTCCCTCAACTAAGTATCATAGGCTTAAACAATAGATATTTATTTCTCAGGCTGCAGCAGATGGGGAGGTCCAAGATCCAAGTGCCAGCTGTCTCCACTCCTAGTGAGGCTCTCTTTCTGGCTTTTAGATGTGGCTTCATGTTATGTGCTCACACTGGCCCTTCTTGGGTGTAGGTGTTGGGAGAGGGGAGGAGAGGATGGGGGGACAAGAGAGGAGAAGGACCTGAGTTCCTCTTCCTGTAAGGGCAATAAGCCCACCCTCATGACCTAATCTGCACCTCCTTACCTCTCAAAGGCCTCCCCTCTAAATTCATCACACTGGGAGTCAGGGCTCCACTACGTGAACCCTGGAGGGTTCAGCCAATCAGCGTTCCCAAGGACAAAGACATCTGCAGGTTTTGTTCATACATCTTGTCTTTTCCTTTGCCCTGTG
Source organism: Petromus typicus (assembly GCA_004026965.1). Lineage (NCBI taxonomy): Eukaryota > Metazoa > Chordata > Mammalia > Rodentia > Petromuridae > Petromus > Petromus typicus. The sequence goes on from PVIR01043261.1 coordinate 1,112, forward strand.
AGATAATCTATGCAATATCTGACTTCTGTGTAATTAGAGAAATTCATGATGCTCCAAAGATCTGTGAGTTTTCTCCAACTTTCTAATAGTTTCGCCATGGTAATAGCATAAAAACCACTTCAGAGCAGAACGGGTTTCCCCAACAGTGAAACCCTTGCATTCCCCACATTCACAATTCTCAGAAACACTTCCCAAATACCAACATTGGCCTGAGTCTTCTGGCAGAAAATTGAAAGGTAAAAGAGACAACGGGGCCTGGTGCTTTAATTAGCCCCATTTCAGTAGGGCAAATTCAACAGTTTGAGCCCCAAATTCAACAGGCAAGAACCAAGTGGTAGGTTTTATTTGGCATTCACACTGCCATTCTCTATGAGCCATTGCCATATTTTTAATTACTGTGCCAGTGACCTTGAGCAGTGCTACTCCATCAGCCTGCAGCCCTGTTCCTCCCTCCAAGGCAGACAGCTGCAAGCCTACACAATACTGTGGTATAAATGTCGCCATCCATTTGAAAACATGGAGGACTGACAGCAATTTGACTCATCCTCAAGGTACCAAATGTCCATAACTATGGTTCAAAGGTCTTACTCCTACTGTATCCAGATTTACAATCCACAGTTAGTTTTAAAAATCCATAACCCTAAAGTTCCTCAACAGTTTCTGACTTTGAAGGGAACACAAAGTTGGCAGATGAATTCACTTTTTTTGGACTGCAACAGGACTAGCCGGAGGTCCACTTCTGTGCTGTAGGGTGATCATAGATTATCATGTCTGTTTCAGCTCTCTGGTGCTATCAGATAAACACCTTAAAAGGAGGGAAGAAAGGTTTATTTGAGCTCACAGTTTCAGTGGGTTCAGTCTATGGTCACATGACCTCATTGTTTAAGGCTCATGGTGATGCAAATCATTATGGCAGAGAATACATGTAGAGGAAAGCTACTCGCCTTGTGGCAGATAAGAAGCAAGGAAAGAAAAGAACAAAATGTGCCCTCTGAGGGCACATTCTCAATAACTTGTTTCTTTTAACTAGGCTCCACCTCCTACAATTTTCATCACCCATCAACTGCCTACTAAATTATGATCCACAAGTGGATTACTCCACTCATTAAATCAGCGCCCTCAGGATCCCATCACTTCCCAAAGGTCCCACCTCTTAGCATTGCTGCTTTGAGAGTCAAGTCCATCATACAAACTTCTGAGGGATGTTTAAGATCCAAACCATGCTGGGTATGATAATGCATGCCTGTAATCCCATTTACTCAGGAGGCTGAGGCTGGAGAATACCAAGCTTGAGACAGCCTGGAAATTTAGCAAGACCCTGTCTCACAATAAAAAATCAGAAAGGCCTGGGGTATAGTTCGATGGCAGAGAACTTTCCTAGCATACACAAGGTCCTGGGCTCAATCCCTAGAAGAGAAGGGGAAAAAAATTCCGACTGTAACAATATCCAAGGGAAAATGCCACACAAAAGCCTTCTTGCACCTGGGCTAGATAAGTACAGGCTTTACCACTCTGCAGCACCCTCTATGCTGTTTTTATTGTTTTGTTTGTGTTATCACAGCTGTTGACACATCTTGTTTACTTTTAACCATTATGAACTGAAGTAAATTTTAAAAGCTTTTTTGTAGCCACATTTTTTTAAATTAAATTACTTTGAAGAAGTAGCTTTATGTTTGATAGGATTTTTTTAAACTGAGAGGAGATCATGTTCCAGAGTGTTTTTATTTTTTTAAAGAAAAGATAACTAACAAGATTTCAGGTACACAATGAGAAAATTATTTTCTAGCTAAAATTTTGAGACAAGTGAAAGGAACACCTTTAATTTGTGGGTTAGTTCCAATAGAAATTCAGGTAGAGAAAACTACTGCATCTTCAAGTTGTCTTGTTTGTGTTTACAATGAGATTTCCAACCTTTTCCTTCCTGGATACCTGTTTCACAACAGCTTAAATTCTTTTTAGCTACTTTTCTTCTGGCTAAACTTTCAAATTCAGTAAAAGAATTTTCATTTTGTAGGTTATTTTTTTTTTTTTTGAGACAGGGTCTTGCTTTTTGTAGTTCAGACTGGCCCTGAGCTCAGCCTCCAACTCACATCACAGCAGTCCTCCTACCTCTGCCTCCTGAGTGCTGGGATTACAGGCATGAGCCACCACGCCTGGCACTGTGGTATGTGGTACTGATTGCTGGTGGGCATTGAGTTTCCACGACCAGCATTGTTGTATGTGGTTACCGGGGATCGAACCCAGGTCTTTGCACTTGCAAGGAAGGCACCAGAACCACTGAGCTCAATACCCGGCCCCATTTTGTAGTTTCTTGTACATGGAATTATCAGGCCAAAGTAGCAGGTCCAGGCATTAGAGGGCATGTTTCTGGATAAGGTGAGCAAGGGACCTGGTCTTTTCTTTCTGCTCCACCCTCCTTTAGGCTATTATGCTCACTCATAGGATCAAAAAGACTTTTCCACTTTACTTCAAATATAGCAGTTTAGCTGGGAGAGTGGCACATGACTATAATCCTGGCACTCTTGGAGGCTGAGGCAGGGCAAGTTCAAGCTTAAACTACATAGTGCTTTAATCAGAACCTGCCTTGGGCCGGGGATTTAGCTCAGTGGTTCTGGCGCCTGTCTTACAAGCGCAAGGACTCTGCTCCGATCCACCGGTAACCACATACAGCACTGAGCATGGAGACTCATACCCAGCAGAAATCAGCACCACATACCACAGTGCCGGGCGTGGTGGCTCATGCCTGTAATCCCAGCACTCATGTGGCAGAGGCAGGAGGATTGCTGTGATGTGAGTTGGAGGCTGAGCTCAGAGCCAGCCTGAACTACAAAGCGAGACCCTGTCTCAAAAAATAAATAAATAAATAAATAAATAAATAATAAAGAACCCGCCTCAAAAAATTTTTGTTTACAAAGGAATAGGGATGTCGCTCAGTGCAAAGGCCCTGGGTTCTATCCCAGTACTACCAAAATATTCACATAGATAGATAGATAGATAGATAGATAGATAGATAGATAGATAGATAGATAATTTCTAGCCCAAAGAAACAGAGAGGCTATTAAAAGGTTTTTTCCTGAAGTACTTGACCTAAAAACTGAAGACATTACTTCCAAACATCCCACTGGCTAGAATTTAATCATATGCCAATGTCCTATTGCAAAGGACTATGGGAAATATCATGTCTTTCTGGCAGTCTTTGTGTTCAGGTAAAACTTAGGGGTTTCTATTAATGAAAAGGAAATGAGAGACAAATACTGAAGGAACAGTGGCTTCTGCCACAATGACATTTATTTCCTAGATGGATGTAGCTAGGGGTTAACTGGGGGAAGGGAAGTACTTGGTGAAGGATTATGATTAGTTTCAAGAGGAGCTGGTTACCTGGAGAGTATATTGATTTTCAGGGCATTAATTAGGTTTAGGGGTATTTAGGTTTGAGGAAGGGAAGATTGATTGACAATGATTATATCATACAAGGTTGATTTTGAAAAGATATATTAAAATCAAAATATAATAGAAAGAGTTCATCTATAAATTTGACCAGTTTGAGAAGTGACCTTTTTGGTTTGCCAAACACCAAAACTTCTAAGTAGATATTAGTTATACTTGCTAATTTTTTTTAAAAATTAAAGTATTCAACCCTCTCCCCTGCTTCGCCTTGTGTTATAGTTCAGTGTCAATGTTCATTTCATTTGAATTCCATTTGGTCACCCCCTGAAAACTGTCACAAACAGCTCTCAACAGCACCTCTGGGCACACACTGAGTCTAAGTAAAATCTAATAGCTTGGAAGTATTTTCACCAGTTAAGAATTACAGGAATTTAGCCATAGAATTTGAAAATAAATTGAGGTCTCTTTTTAGCCATTTTTTGTTTTTAGTAGAGACCAAGATCCCATTCATTGCAAAACATTTTCCTCAGCATGAATGCCTGTGTGTGATCCAGGAATAATAAATGATTGACTGTTACCCAGAACCAGGGTGGGATTCCTGGCACTTTTTTTTAAGCAAAGGAAAAAACAACTGAGCAGAAATTGCTCTTTCAACAGCTTTCTGTGGAAATGCAGATTAAAGAGACTAGGTTTTGTTTTTTTTTTAATCCCTTATTGCAAGAATTACAAATATGACCGTGCCAAGCTAATGGAAACTCTGTTTTAAGCCAGTGTAGGTTATGTGATTTAGATATTGCCTTTAGGAGGCAGAAACTAACAAGGCATCATTAGTTTGTTAACTTTTATCTGAATGGATTCTGAATTCAAATGTTTTCCTTTTCAATATAAATATTTGCTTTTGCTAAAGCTGAGTTGGAATTCTTGAGTGTTGACTTAAGCATGCACAGAAAAGATCAGCTTTGTTGGAAACATCTGTGAAATCCACAGTGGGAATTTAAAAACAGCAAACATTATAAATCATTACACTTCATTGTACAAATGTTTGTTATATAGAATAAAATTTTTAATTATTTTTAAATAAAACCTTGATGCTAGACATCATAAAATAGAAGCTGACCTTACTTAAGAAATGATCTAAACTAGCTGTTTTCAAATGTTTGGCCCCAAAGATTAACAAAATATCTGCTATTGCTGGAGGGAGAGGGAAATTAATTCTCTTACATTTGGTTCTGTGTAACATATGTGTGCATGTCTGTGTGTATGGTATGTGTATATATGAGATCAAAATATAAGATAAGTATTTAAATAAAAATTATTACAGTAAAGACCACATTGCCAGTAACTCCTTTGAAATATCGCTCCTAACTTTATACATTACTTACCCCATCATTCTTGCCACTTTCTGAAGGCTTTCTAGAAGGCCTTTTTTGTTTCTTTAAAAGGTGCAATCAAAAATGTGGTGCATGTTGTTGTGGAGCCATCTAACAGAAAATCAAGTTCATAAAAACATTGCATTGTGTCTTCATCCACCTTATTCACCAGATCTAACACCATGCGACTTCTGACTCTTCCACAAAGTCAAAACGACTATGAAAGTGAATTTTTTTTTAACTAATTCAGAACACTGAAGCAGCCACAACCAGGCAACTGAAAGCACTCATGAAAGAGGACTTCTAAGTGGCTTCGGAAAATGGCAAGAAAGATGGGATAATTGTATTCAAAGTGACAGGTAGTATTTGCAGTGGATTAAGACCAAGCGTCACTATGATAAAATTTTTTATTTAAATACTTACTGTATTTTGATCAAACCTTGTACAATGCTATAATATTGGCTAGACAAATGGAAGAAGCAAACTGCCATTCATGAATGGAAACTAAGAGGACTAAAGGACACAAGTGCCCAGGCATTTCATGTCAGATAGGATACCCAATTAAATTTAACTTTCAGATAAACAGTTAATATCTAAAATACTGAGCATCATGTGTATTATTTGCCAACCTTAACAATGTAATAAAATAATAATAACAAAAGAAAAGCATTTTAGTTTTGCTTAAACTCCCCCCATGAATCACCTCTTTCATGTTCTTATTCAGGACAGTTTTCTAACCTTCTGTCTTATGAATGCCCCAGAAAATCCCCTTTATCCTTTTTTTTTTTTTTTTTTTTTTTTTAGGTTTTTGGAGACAGGGTCTCGCTTTGTGGTTCAGGCTGACCCTGAGCTCAGCCTCAAACTCACATCACAATCCTCCTGCCTCTGCCTCCCGAGTGCTGGGATTACAGGCGTGAGCCACCACGCCCGGCACTGTGGTATGTGGTACTGGTTGCTGCTGGGTGTGGGTCCACACCCAGTATTGTTATGTTAAAATCCCCTTTATCCTTACTATTAGATCTGTTGTGCTGTGTCCTCCAGTGTCTCTCTGTTTTGTTTTCTTTTTCATTCCTATGCCTTTTCATTTTCGGGTTGTAGTTATCCCCTCCAGGTATATTCAAGACTTGCTCTTCTCACCCATCTCAAAACTAGAACAACTAAATTTTCCTGGGGAAATGCGTAAGAAGCCAAATGTAGAACAGAGAAGACAAATAAATAACAGGCAAACTCTTCAAAGCTGTCAACTGTGAAGTAACAATTATTTCACTGCTCCTCTTGCTTTTAAATAAACAGGCCACAAGAGTTAGAAAAATAAAAAATTCTTCTAAGTCCAGGAAATTTCTGCTTAAGTTCAATTAGTTCCAAAGTCATTTATCTTGGTTTTTCAATCATCTTCCTCTACCATGATCAGATTTTTGAAAGTTTGAAGTAGACTATCACAGATATAAAAACAGAATCAAAACACTAAAAGTTATATAGAAATTTGGACCTTTACTTCTTAATTGAAGTGGCTTTGTTCCTAATGATTTAGGAATCATTAAATATCTTGTGATATAATAATGATATTGTGACTATGTTTTTAATATAAGTGCTTATCTTTCAGATATATACTGAAATATTTACAAATGAAATAATATTTCTGGAATTTGCTTAATAAGATAGGAGGTAAAATAGGTGAAAATGTATATGAAACAAATTTCTTGAAGATGGATAATGAGTATCTGAGTGCACTATACTATACTATTTTTAAATTTTTAAATATCTTTGAATTTTGCCATGATGAGAATTTTAAAATAAATTATTGTGTACTTACAATGGTATATTACTCACCTTTAAAGAGAAAGATATTTTAACAGTTGTTAAAACATGGATGAACCTTGAAGACATTATGCTAAGTGAAATAAGCCAGCAACTGGGCCAGGAATTTAGCTCAAGTGGTACTGTGCCTACCTTAGAAGCATAAGGACCTGACTTCAGTGGCAAGTACCACAAAAGAAAGAAAGCAAGCAAGTAAGAAAGAGAGAGAAAGAAAGAAAGAAAGGAAGGAAGGAAGGAAGAAAGGTAGAAAAGAAGGAAGGGCAGCAACAAAAGGACAAATGTTAGAAATTTATTTCATATAAATTTTCACTTATTCTACCTCCTGTCTTAGTAAGCACACCTGTGATTCCAGCATTCTGAGTGGTACCGAGACTGGAGAATCACAAGTTTAATCCCAGCCTAGACAATTTAGCAAAACCATGTCTCAAAATTAAAAATGACTAAAAAAACAAAACAAACAAACAAAAAATGACTGGGAATGTAGCTCAGTGTGAATGCCCTGGGTTCAATCTCTAGTGCCACAAAAAAAAAAAAATTGCAAAAGTATGCTTATGTGAGGGAGCTGAAGTACTGGAGTTCCTTGAAACAGAAAGGATAAAGGTGATTGCCAGGGGACAGGCAGAATCACTGACTAATTAATGTAGGGTTTCAGTTTGGTAAGATGAAAAAAATTCTGTAGGAGGGTAGTGCTGAAGGTTGTACCACAAGGTGAATGGACTTAATACCACTAAACTGCACAAGTCAAATGGTTAAACAGTGGGCAGGAGATACAGCTCAGTGGTAGAGCCCTTGCTTAACACCTCTAAGCCTCTCTCCTTGATCCCCAGCACTGTTAAAAAATAGTTAAAATCACAAATATTGTGTTATTTTTTGAATGGTTTATATTTTAATTGTATACATATATTCAAATGCCATATATGCATTGCAGAATGATTAAGCTGATTAACATGTCCATTACTCCACATGCTTACTTTTTTCTGAATTGTACACTTTATTAAAAAGTAAATTTTCAAATAGGTTATTTGTCTTATATATACTCAAATATAATTTTCTTCGAAACAGGAAAAACAATGAAAGCAACAAAAATCAGGAAAAAAAATTTATACATATACTATCATTAAAGACAACAAATAAAAATGGAAAATAGCAATAAAATATGAATAAAAGGGTTAGGAATAGCTTTTATTCTTGAAGAATACAAAATCTTTTCAAATTAAAAAAAAAATCTCCCTAGTCTTCTCTGGAGGCAAATACAGTGATACCCCAGGTCGTGAACTCAATTCTGTCCAGGATTCTGGTTGCAAACCAAACTGAATGGAATAGATATGTGCAGTTTCTGTATTTATAAATATTTTATTATGTCCATAGAAATTGTATCTAAAAAAGATGACTTTTTAATGCCATATTACATTTGTAATACAGTATTACACAGTATTATTGGTATGCATACAGTTTACCATGAATGCCCTAATACCATCATAAATGTAATTCTTTCAAGTTTGAAGAGTCTAATTGTTGCCTCAAGTCCTGATCTTTTCTCTTTTTCCTCTTATGGTTCGTTTTTTTGAGTAAGGATCCGAATCAAGCCCTCTTTTGGTGTGGTGCTTTGCTTCATTAAGCCTCAGTTTCATCACCTGACTATAACCCTGCAGCCTGAATTTCAGGATAGGAGGCAGTAAAGAGCGTCGCTGGCTCAGAACGCCCCGCCGCAGCCTCCACAGTGTCTGCGGTGAGGCAGGGCCAGGTGGGGGCCCTCTGCCTCACTCAGCTTGTCTTTTGCCCTCAAGACCACGGTGGCTTTGTTCCTAATGCTCTCTGCTGCCTGAGCAGCCGCCCTCACTACATCTGACTGGAAGGCTCTTAACTCCAGACTTTCTCTCCCTTCATCTCCAAACCCGGCCCTTGGGCTTTCTCTAATGCCTTCCACCCTCCCCCTGAGGCCTTCCCCCCTCTTCCTTCTACCTGGCCCTGGATGCCAACCCGGAGCACCCCTATATTTTCTCCTGCAGGAAGACAGATGATTTCAGATGGACAAAGGCAAAGAAGACAAAAGAAAATGGCCGTGAAATGCAGTCTCTAGGTCAGCACCCCTGAAACAATGGGACCTAACACACCCCACGTGATTGCCTGCTAGTACTTCATGTGGATATTATCGTGCTGCAAATATCTGTCTCTTTCTATGTTTCAAGCTGCATTCAGAAGATCAACTTCTATTACCTCAGCCTGACATGAACCTTCTAAGGGGAAGTTGGTATGTGTCAGGTCCCATAAAAGAGTCAGATGTGGGCGGGCCGGAGAGTTAGCTCAGTGGTTCCGCGCCTGTCTTGCAAACCGAACGACCCCGGTTCGACCCCCAGTTAACCACATACAATACTGGGTGTGGAGACTCACGCCCAGCACCAACCAGCACCCCATACCATAGTGCCGAGCGTGATGGCTCACGCCTGTAATCCCAGCACTCGGGAGGCAGAGGTAGGAGGATTCCTGTGATATGAGTTGGAGGCTGAGCTCAGGGCCAGCCTGAACCAAAGCGAGACCCTATCCCAAAAAAAGAGTCAGATGTGGGGAAATATGAAAGAGTAAGATGTTAGTAAAAGTGGATTTACTAACTAACACTGAGTACACAGGTGGGATGCATAGTATGTGCTGAATAAATATTCATTCAGTGAGACCCACAAACAAAATGATGAACAAAAAGAATAAAAAGCATCCATCTTTTAAAATATAACTATAAAATAAGTATTATCAGGTGATCTCTGTGGTCTCTTCCTCTAACTACCAACTCTGAGGCCTGAAGGAGTCAGGGCCGGGCCCACATTCTCTGGACTTGTGTCTGGCCACAGAGTAGGCATCCGCAAGAGCTGCTGTGCCTGTGACTTGTCTCCCCCTCACCTCCCAACACCTCCCAATATTCGAAGGCAGTATGTTATCCCCAGAGCCTTGGAGAGGACACACCACACTCCAAACCAGCCCTCTGGTCGGCACCTGCTCAGTCTTGTCACCAAACCCAACAGGAAACCAGGCTGGGATTCCTACTCACATTTTACAGGTGAAAGATCCAAGGCTCAGAAAGAATGGAGTTCCCTGTGCTCAGAGAACAAGGCAGGCACCCAGGGCCCTGGACCCAACTCTCGTCCTCCTGATCCCCAACCCAAAGTCATTCTTACCATTTTCCCTTTTCTTTTTAATTCTTTCAGTCGGTTTTGGGGTTTTTTGTTGTTGTTTTGGTACAAGGATTGAATTTAGGGCCTTGGGCTTGCAAAGCAGGTGCCAAAATGATTGGGCTAAATCCCCAGCCCCCAATTGATGACCTGTATCCTGTCCTGTCTGTCTGCTCAACTTCATCTTGCCCCAGTCACCCGACCCATTTTCCATCCGGCCACACTGACATCCTTGCCAGTTCTCAAACAGCCAAGCTCCTTTCTGCCACAAGACCTGGAGAGTGTTTCCTCTGTACAGTCCCCGGCTTTTTGTTTGTTATTCACTATTGCCCATGACAATACCCACTGCCTAGGAAAGGGCCTCTGTCATGTTTCTTGCTACCCCAGTGCCCAGCACAGACCTATATGCAAATATTTTTGAATGAGTGGGTGAGATAGAAAAATTTCACCAAGAACAGTGTGCCTTAGATGCCCTTTGGCTTGTTACAGAAAGGAAAAAGGGAAAAGTCATCCTCTGCAACTTGAACTACCATTGAGGGGATGTAAACAGTAAGGCCGTGTAAAGCACAAGCCTCTAGACAAGAGGAAATTATCAGCCTGTTAGCATGAGGGCGTGCCTGACGCTGGGTGCTCTGTAGCTATGGACAGGACCTAGACCTTGCTTTGCAGATAAGAATGGCCAGTTGAGATGCTCACAGAAGGAAGGTTTTGGCCAAGAAGAATGGAAGCTCATTTAAAGAGAACAGTTACAAAAGGAAAAACAGAACTGTAAAGATTTATTTTGTTGGGGCCGGGGAGTTAGCTCGGTGGTTCCGGCGCCTGTCTTGCAAGCGCAAGGGCCCGGGTTCGATTCCCCGGTAACCACATAACAATACTGGGTGTGGAGACTCACACCCAGCAGCAACCAGTACCACATACCACAGTGCCGGGCGTGGTGGCTCACGCCTGTAATCCCAGCACTCGGGAGGCAGAGGCAGGAGGATTG
>PVIR01043262.1:0-11823 GCA_004026965.1 Petromus typicus
AGACACATGTGATTCTTGTTGGAGAATTTGCTAATACTACACCTAAGAGTCTTTTGCACTTGAAATTCTTTATTTCCTGCTCTTCTTTCTCTGACTCATCCTCTCCCTCCTTCATAATCTGTGACTGAACTTAGTTTAAAAGGCTATAGGAAATCAATTCTATAAGATACAGACAGAGAGCTAGAAGTCACCCTCTGCTCACTGTGGTTTCCTTTGGGAGCCTCTGTCTGATCTCCTCAGGGGTTTAGGTAACTGGAACCTCTAGATCTCCGCTACTATGAAACAGCTGGAATTATGCTGCACATCTCTTGAAGGTCTGCCTGAGTATCATCTGGTTTAGCTATGAAACTGAAACCTGATCACCTAAATTCCTCACAAATCAAAGGAAGCAGCCCAAGATGGATCTCCTGAGAAGGTAATGTTCACTTAGGGTTCCCGGTAATGAGCAGTGGATAGCGGTCAGAGACAAGTACAAGAACTGCGAATGTGTGAGCAAAATCCAAAGAAAAAAGGCTTCAGAAAAGATGATGGACAGACTCTTCAGTAGAAACTGAGGGAGGAAGAGAGCCAGAGGCTACAAACCGAAAGGTTCCACCAGCTCAAGATGAAATTAAGTGATTTGTTTTGTACCAAAGTGCTATTCTATCCATTTGATCCCCCAGAAAGACTTGCCTGGGCAATGTTCTTGCTCCTCCCTTATCCCAAATCAGTTACACGATGTAGCCAAAAAAGATGCTGGAAGAAGATAAACAGAAAAAGGCAAAAGCTTAGGAATTTCCTGGATTTGGAAAGAAACCAGACATGCATGTGAGCCATTCGTACCAGGGTCGAATCAAGCCCAAGTGATCGCTTCTGGGGTGTTGAGACAGGCACATCATGCGGGGAGTGTGGTGGGACCGGCGTCAACAGCTGCGGGTGCTGATTCGGAGAAGAGAAAGCCGGGGAAGGAAACATGGAAACAGAGTCAGGACGAGGCCCTCAGAATTCTAGAGGATGGACATCAGAATGAGAAAGGAGTAAGGGTATCTGCTTACAAATTCTCTTCACAGAAGAAATTTTCTTTTCTTTATGCCACTGAGCTAGTTTCTTTGCTCATGTTTATACTAAGATGTTAGTGCTTCTTCACCGACTCTTAATTATCGATGAATAGTAGACCTTTAGCTTAGCCTTTGTTCTTCTCATAAGTCCATAAGGCAACCTTTCAAATTGCTTCTCTGATTCAATCATAAACTATATATTGAAGGACTATTTTGTGTTGAAAGTTTCACTACTTTTGGTGCCTAAACTAAAATAAACTTCACATAAAGTCATGTTTCAGGGAGGCAGGAGTGGATTATTTATTGATTTGAAATGGGTCTAGCTATATTGCCCAGGCTAACCTGGAACTATGTACGACTCAGCTAATCCTCCTGCCTCTGCCTCACAAGTAGCAGGTACTATAGGCGTGCATACCTAAGTCCTAAAGATTATTTCATTGTTTTGAGAGTAATACAGTGGAGAAATAAGAAATGCTAAAAATACTGCAGAATAAATAAGATCTGGTTATTTGAGCATGGTATTGTTACCAACTTGCCAGATGTTCGTATTAAGTTGTACAAAATGTACATATGTATAGTTTTTCATCTTTTGTCATTATAAAATCAATCTCAAAAATACCTGTTGTTACAATTTTTCTTCCCTAATCATTTAGGATTTTTTGGCTGAATTAATTTAATAGTCCTTTTTTCCCCTGAACATTTAGAAGCTCCTGAGCAAGCAATTAATAGATAATATTAAGTCAATAAATAAATCAGGGTGCTACCGTGTTCTACCTAAGCCTGAGGAGGATGTAAACCTTATGACTTTAAAGACTACACATGGGACATTTTAGTAACTTTCTGGAACAATGAATTCTTTTTAAATTTTTAAAATACATAAACTTTTATATAGGCTACAACAATCTTTTTTACACTATGATTTTCTTAGAAATATTTGTGAATTTGTGTACATTTCTATCATAAGAGGATTGTAGTGAAACTATTGGTAGGTGAATGGAATAGAGCTGATTTGTGAAAACAATAAGAAAGCAACATAAAGTCAGTATTTTCTAATTGAAGTTCTCATTCTATCTACAGTCTAATTTTTTAAAAAATATTCCTTCTTTTCTTTTTCTTTTTTTTTTTTTTCAATTTGGTCATATTTGTGAAAGGTCTTTAAATACAGGCCAGAATGGTTGAGAAGAAATAGCATTAATACATGAAACCTGAGAATTATGAGCTTGCAATGCCCCCGACCAGCATCTCTGTGACCTCCAGGAGGACACTGAGACCAAGAGACGGACAGACTGATGACTTCCTCTAACTGGGCTGTGGGTGACACGTGACACGGGAATAAAGCCACGGGGAATCACTCTGTGATCCACAGCCAGCCTGGACGTGGACAGCACAGCCCAAGGGGCGTGCTGATTAGCTCGGCTTGAGGTCGTACCCTCGTGCCCCTCTCCTGCTGGTGAAGTGAAGCGCTAAGGCAAGGCTGTCCTGAGATGGCGGGGCTCACCAAGCGGGCGGAGGAGCGGCTGCCCCGAGGCCTGGAGACTGAAGACAACACGTCACGGGCTCAGCATCTATATCTTGGACTCAAGTTATTTTTCTTTTTTTTCCTTTTGTAGTATTTTTATTTTCGTCATTAGCTTTAAATGCAAAAATAGCCCATCTAATCGATGCACCTGCTGAAAGTTAGGTCCTCTCTTTTCCATCCCTGTCCGTTTGGTCACATTTTATTCATATCACGGATTCAATTGCCAGGGTTTACATTTCATCTGGGAGTTCCTTTGACATTGTATCTTATTTTGAAGAAAGGCTGCAAACAGCAAATTCCCCCTCCCCCGCAAGGCATGGCTTTCTCGCTATTGAAAAAAACACTGAATTGTATATTTATCTCCAAAGTGCCATACCAACAGGCCGGCCCCCTCTCCCGCTGCTTTGTGTAGACCCTTTGTGTTCATTCCTGCTGCCCCCCCAACCTGGCGCCATTGGCCCGCTCACTTCCGGAATGTGGTGTAATTCACCGTACAGCTCGGCGTGTGAAGCTCTTTTAGAATGTTACAAACAAGCATCTAACATTCATCTCTGTCATTCTATGAGCCCAAGGTATTTCCCTTTTGATTTCTCAGTAGTATATTATTGTATGGATGGTTTACCTATCATTTGTTTATATATATGTATTTTTTACAATTACTTGTACTATTTCCAAATTCTAGACTTCATCAGTGAAGCTTTTATGAACTCGATGTATTATTGTAAATCTTTAGAGTAAGTGCCTCAGTGTTGGAAATGACTACTACTCAGTGTTGGAAGGTTTTCTTATATAGTGCTTATACGCTTATACTTATACACATCTACCCAAATTATTTCTGAGTTTTCTGCATGTTTTCAATAATAATAATAATAATAGTAATAATAATGATAATAAATTTTTTAAATCGTGAAATAAGTACATTTTATATGCATGTCATGATTACACTTAACTTTGACAATTTGTACCAACGTATGACATGACTTGATTCTCATATTTTCCCATTCTCTTACCTACCCTAAATCCCCAGCCCATAAGCTTTGTTTCCGTGTTTTATTACCTCACAGTTTTTCTTTCCCTTCATTTTATATTCCTTCCATATTGCTTCTCCTCTTCATCACATTGAGTAGTCATTTTTTAAAAAAAATTTTAACTATTCTTATACTTTAAAATTGTAGTAGTATCACATGTTGGGTTTTTACTATGTATCCCTTTATGATTAATAATACTCTGCATCTTTGTATATATTTAGTTTTCATTTGCTTTGTTTTCTTGGTAAAGTGTTAAAATTTTATCTTTTTCCTTCCTTTTAAAAAATTGTCCTATTTCATTATAGTTATCATTTGAGGGTTCTTTACATATGTGCCTCAGTTACATTATTAATTATCATTTTACATATACTTCCTCCCAGGATATGGTTTGTCTTCTTCATTGTCTTAGCAGTATCTTTTAGCAAAACAGAATATTTTTATTTTGATTATCTGTTCTATGTTTTTTAATAAATCTTAGCTTTTAGAATCTTCCTTACAGGTATTTGCAAAAGTCAAATTCATATAGCTTTTCTCTTTTGATATCCACATGCTTTAGCTGTAGGATTTAGACTAACGTCCACTGCCTGTTTTCAGTGGTACAGGCTGTGTTCTAAGGCTCAGTTTTTGCACGTGGAAATTGAGTTGCTTCAGTGCTTCTCACCGCGGACAAGCACTAGTGATAGTTCCCTGACTGTCAGTGGAACTGGCTTGGAAGTCAGAGAGGAGAGGAGGACAGCTCACTTCTGAGTTTGTGCAGGTGACTCTGGAGGCGCGGCGTCAGGGAGTCTATCCGCCCCTTGCTCTTTTCCCTCTGCTTCTCTCTTTCTGGCTGCCGTGAAGCGGAGCTCTCTCTGCCATGATATCTCCGCCTTGAGGAGCAGTCAGCTGTGCACTTCTGAAGCCAGGAGCCCAAAATAAACTTCTCCTCTAAGTTGCAGCTGTCAGGTGTATTTCTTCTGGTGACAAAACCTAAGAGCCCATCTGCTATCTGTTCCTGATTGCTCCTGCAACGTTAACAAAATAAATCATTGGACTGCATTATAATGAATGTATTTGGGGGCCTCATGTTTTATTCCATATACCAGCAGCACCTTAACTTGACTACTGTAACATTCTATTAAATCTTTTAGAAAAGTAGTGTGAGTCTTCCAACTTGGTTCTTTTACTTCAAAAGTCATATCATTTGTTATTTCTTTTGGTTTTATATACATTTTAGAACATGTCTATAAATACATTAAAATATCAAGAATTTGAGATTACATTAATTATAGAAACATAGATATAAAGCTGAGACATACTAAAGTCTTACGGGATTGAATCTTCTAATCTGTGAATATAGACTATCTCTCTGTGACAGTGAATCATGGTATGTGAACTCAAGTGCAGTGAGAGTGGCTTAGCACATTACGAAAGCACAGCTGGGTGCGTCTGTGGATCCTTGACAGGTAGGCCAGTGAACGGCAGGAGAGGACCCACTCTGGGCGCAGTCTACCAGAAGGCTTGTAGCCTGGGTGGGATAAAGGAAGAATACACTGCTGTTTTGAAGAGCGTTACTTTTTTTCCATTGCCTTTGGACACCAGCCTCCAGTTTCTTCAACCTTTGAGTGCAGATTTGCTCTGGAAACCCTGCAGTGATCTTCCAGGCCTCCAGCCTCGGACTGCTGCTGCATTCTTGATACCTCTTACTCTGCAGCTTCCATCTTCTTGGCCTGAGCAGTTGAAGGGTCTCTGCCTATCCATTATGCAGTCAGCCACTATGCAGTCTCCCACTTCTGACACTGTAAGCCTACCTAATGAATCCTCTTCCATAGTTACACATACACTTTGTATTGATTCTTCTCCAGAGAACCTTGATTAGTATGACGTTGGTACTGGGAATAGATCTAGAGCAGCAAATTGTTACAAATTAGGTGGAAAATGTCCCTCCTACCCATCCCATGTGCTTGGAAAAAGATTAGATCATAAGGGTGCTACCAGCAGAGAGTTTAACCACTGATAAATTCAGTAGCTGAATGTGTTGCTAAGTGGAATTTAGTTACAAGTGGACCGCTGAAGCTTTCCCCAGAGTGTGGACCCTTGTCTCTGGCTTTTCTCTGCTTTCTGGCTGCCATCGGTCAAGCAGCTTTCTGCCACCATGCCCTTCTCTCATACCATTTCTTCCCTAAGCCAGCCAGCCATGGACTAACTCATGAACCAAAATAAATCTCTCTGCCGTTAAGCTGTGGGTTTCAGGTACTGTGTCCCAGCAATGAGAAAGTTTATAAATACAGGAAACTTGTGGAAGAAAGTTGAGATTATTGCTGTGATTCTACCTGGCCATATGGTTGAAATGCCTTTCGAACAGGTTCTCTGGAGGAGTTTGGAAACCTTTAGAGATGTGAGTTAGAGAGGTCCTAAAACTGTCAGCAAACCAGAATGGGTTTGCTCTGGTCAGAGTTGAGAACACAAAAATGCTAACAAGAGAGCCGAGAATAAAGGCCAGGCTTAAGAAGTTTCTGTAGGGGATGATTCCACTGGCGGTTGGATTAAAGGCCATGTGTGTTACAGTCTGATGGAAGTTTTGTCTAAAGCTTGCCTATGTCCTGATAAATTGAAGAGAATAAGGTTAGGGATAGTGGACTAACTCAGCTAGCACAGGAAATTTCAAGATGGCCCCAAATTCAGGCTGTGGTATATGCGAGGTGCTTTTAGCCATATGTACAGTGAAAGTCAAGAACAAATCAAAAGTCAAGAACAAATGAGAAGAGAGCCCTAGGTATGTGTCTCACTCAGAGACAGAGCAAAATGTTTCCTCACATCCAACTGGACAGATGCTCCAAGCATAGTGTGAACATAGTTTAAGATAGCCAGTGCTGATTTTCATATGGGCAGAATATAAAAGCTGTGGGGTTATGGAGCCCTCCATGCAGATTTCAAAAAAAGCCTAGGGGGCCAGACAGCGTTCCCTTTTACGTTGTGGGTGTTCAGTATTGTGTGCAAGCAACAGAAAAGCTAATTTTCCAGTTACTTACCCTTGATGTTCATTTCTTTCATGAGTGTTTTATAGTTCTAAGCATATGGATTCTTTTCATATATTGTGAGATTTATAATCATGTATTTCATTCTTTTAGCATTATAATGCCTTGAATGTTAAATTATAACTGGTCACTGTTACTATAAATAATCATGATGAACTGTTCCAAACTGTTCTTGTATTCTATTACCTTGATGAATTTACTTACTAATTTTCAGAAGCTTTCAAAATCTATTTTTTGTAAATTTCTATGTAAAAAGTGGGTCATATATAAATAGAGACAGTTTTCTTAATATGGAGAGAGGACATTTTTAACTCTGTGTGTGTGTGTGTGTGTGTGTGTGTGTATACGTGTCTGTGTGTCTGTGTGTCTGTGTGTGTCTGTGTACTGGACATCAAACCCAGTACATCACATGTGTTAGCCTATTACTCTGTCATGTGAATCACATCCTAGTTTGTGCTAAGACAAGAGTCTTACTAAACTACCTGGGCTGGCCATGAATATGCAATTCTCTTGTCTTGGATTTCTAAGTAGCAGGATTACAGGAAGATGCTGGTGCATCTGGCTTAACTCTGCTCTTTATTTCAGGGAAAAAGCATTCAATTTTCCTTATCACTTGCTGTACACATCGTAATTCTTTTGAAGGATTTTATCCATTTATGGACATTCTCTTCTAAGTTTGTTGAGAGTTTCTTTTGATTTAAAATTATGAATAATGTTGAATTCTATCAAATTTTTTTTCTTTAGCTATTAAAATAATCACATAGTCTTTCTTTTTGTTAATGAATTATACCATTTCAATTATTGAAATAGATATTTATTCCTGTGATGAAATCTATTTGTTCAATGTAAATTATAATTTTCTATATTCAATTAATGTATAGTTGAGGATTCTGCTGTCTATGTTGATGAGAAATTCTTTTCATTACTTTTCTAATAATATCTTTGCTTGGTTTTAACAATAATATTAAATGCACAAGATTGGCAAGACAATATATTTTCTTTCTTTCTTTGATGAAATTAATGTTCATGAGGAAGATATTTTTCTATATGTATTTGATGAGATTTACTAAAAATTACTTTGTCCTGAGGTTTTCTTTTCTTTTTTTTTTTAATCTTTATTGGTACATTAAATATACACATCATGATTGCACTCCATAATGGGGATTTGTACCAGTATAAGACACAACTCAATTCTCATTTTTTCCCATAAGGTTTTCTTTTCTTAAGGGGAGGATTTTCACTTCAAATTCAGTTTCTTTAATACACACAAAAAAGTTACCCATTCTTAAACTTTGGTAATTGGTTTCTTTTATGAAACTTGTCCCTTTTGTCTAAGATTTAGAATTTATGAGCTGAAGGTCTCCCTTTTAAAGAATTGCTCCTAGTATTGCTCTATTATCTTGGTAATATCTATCAGTATCAGTGGTCAGTAGAGATTTTTTTTTTATCTTTATTGGTACATTAAATATACACATCATGATTGCACTCCATAATGGGGATTTGTACCAGTATAAGACACAACTTAATTCTCATTTTTTCCCATAGCCCTACCCACCCTACCACCCCCCATATATATAAAATTTGTTTCCTTACTTTTTTGTTACAATCTCAACATTGTCCCCTTTCACCCTATTTTACATTGAGCATTTTCTATTGCACAATATATAACATATCTTGATATTAGTAAACTGCATTCCTTCCATTCAGTTGATCTGGCCAGAAGTTTACCAGTTTTATTTGTCTTTTCAAGAAATACATTTTTGCTTTCATTAATTTTCACTTATTTTTATTTTAAAAAGTTACTAATTTTTTTAAATAAAATATTTCCTCTTTTCTGTTTATCTTAGATTTAGTTTGTTTTTCTTCTGATTTTTAAAGATATAGATTTAGATTTCTACCCTAAGATTTCTGTGTTTGTCCAAGATAAACATTAAATGTTAAAAATATCCCTAGAAACCATGCTTTTTTTTGCAAAGTACATGTTTGAAGTGTTTAAAATTTTATTTATTCAGTTAACATTATTATTTAACTTTTTTCTTGAGTATATGGTTATTTAGAACACTACTGTTTAATTTTTAAATTATTGGAGACCTCATACCTTAGTTTTTGCTGATTTCTATATAACTCAACTATAAGGAGAACATAATTTATTTCAGTTAGTGGAGTTAGGAATTGTGCTGTGTTTGGGGATCCTACTGCTATGCATGTTCTCAGTAACCAGAGGCTTCAAATATTTGAATCCTATACTTTATTAAATGCTGTGAAGTATTGAGACCTGAGATTCACTTCTTAAAACCCATAAAAACTGAAATGTTATAGAGTTACAGCACACAGATGGCCTTACAATCTCAGGTCTAACAGTGGGACTGTCAGTCCCTCAGGAGAGTAAGGAGCAAAACGCCAATCAGCAAGAGTTTCTTGTCCAGGAACACAGTCTTTATACAGGAATACAGGAATACAGTCCTCCAGATGCTGCCCGGTTTACTTCAGATTTTCTTGCTAAGAATCCATTATCTGAACTCTTCAGTAATTGCACAACTAGGATTGTCCAGCTGAAGTTTCTCCTAAAGTTTCCTTCTCAACACTTGGATTCTTCAGCCCTAAACTATCACGTCACAGCCTTAACCTAATTATTGTCTGGTTCTCAACACTGAAAGGCTTTCCTTTAAAAAAAGAATCCCCACACCTACGTTTGTCCTAACTTTGTAATCTCTATTCAAGGGACTCTCTTATTACAATATGCAACACACTTGGTGTTTGCGGTGCTTTGTGTTTAGATGTGTCCCCAAAGCCTCATGCAGATGAGAGGGAACTTTTTCAGAGGTAGCTGAACATGGAATGTGCAATGCTGGGATTACCAAATTCCTACACATGAGTCATTCCTGGTGGTCTGACCACTATGGTAAAAAGAGGTAGAAAGATGCTACTAACTCTCTCCTTTGTTCTTGCCCTGTTAACTTTCCCTCGTTACCTTTGCTTCCTGTGCACACTGCTCGTTTC
This sequence comes from Petromus typicus, assembly GCA_004026965.1. Lineage (NCBI taxonomy): Eukaryota > Metazoa > Chordata > Mammalia > Rodentia > Petromuridae > Petromus > Petromus typicus. Next base: position 9,602 of record PVIR01043262.1, read on the forward strand.
TCCTTTGTAACACCTGTTTGCAATCCCTGCCTTGGAGCTGGCTGACTACGGACTGAAACCTCTACAAACTACAAGCCAAATAAACCCCTTCCTCTTTAACTTTGGGGGTCAGGTGTTTCAACTCTGAAGTGAGAAAAAAGTAGCTACAGTCTTGCTTAATAATCCATTCTTTCTGTATTATCTTTGGGAAGTCAGACGTAGACCACAGTGATAATCTAACAGATGTAAATTTAAGAAAAGCAAGCAAGTAGAAACAGTAAGCTTTCTTTAAGGCTTTTTCTCCAATGGGCAGCCTTCCACCTGAAGTTGGTGGTAGGAACCACTCCCCGTCAGCAGTGCTGCTCCTCCGGCAGGTCACGTCTCCTTCTCCTCATATCTGTTCTCTTCCGAGCACCCTGTGGGGCCCGGCCGAGATCCGTCTCAGCCCCCTCCACATTCCGCCTCCCCCGAACAACACGCCGGGGCCCCTCGGTACTGCGCAGCTAACCCCTGCCCACCAGGTACCGTCGAGAACAACTGCTCCCACTCACAGCCCCTGGGAAAAATTGCCTGGGGACAATAAAATGAAAGTGGACAAGAAAAATGCATTTTTCAGAGCCCCTAGTTTCTTTGCATGTCTTCAATTTTTTGTTCCCGATGGAGAATTTTGACTTTACAGAATGCTCTGATGGGAAATACAAGTATTCTCACTAGCACACATTTTGCCTTAAAAAAAATCAAATAATCAATTTAAACTCTTTTAAGAGAAAGAATCTTTTCCCTGTTTTCACTAAAATTTAGATAAATGTTGAGAAAAGCTGCAGCCATGTATATGGAATTTTTTTTCTTTGAAACAATGATTCAGGAAAAAAACATCAACAAAACAAGAATCATTTACATACACTAATCTGAGTGCTTGTTTTACCCTCAAATTTTATTACAGTATCTTCATCATGCATATCAACTATTACATGAATACCAAGTTTATGTTACATAACGGTCAATGTGAAACAAATACTGAGCTTGTAGCAGTGAAAGAAGATACTGCTACACAATTCCTTTCTTATTATTACCTATCAACTGTAGTTTTAATTATGCTTCTGCTACTAGGCATACCTTTTTACTCACTATGGGTTTCTCTGAAATACAGAGCCTGTACTCATTAATTTTTTCTAAAAGGAATGACTAAGCCAGAACTTACCTGAGCAGTCCTGCACCAATAAAATTTTTGCTTCTCAATTCTGTATTCATGCAAATATTGGCTTCCTCAAAACTATACTCACTGAATAAGAAAAAAATCTTTGCCTGATCTTAGAGAATTCTGTTCTAGAAATTTGTCTTTGACGTTATAGTTGCTAAAATTTTAGATAACAATATAAGTTATTATAAAGAAATTTATTTTCAGTTACAAGCTAAATGGAAATCTCCTAAGGAATCATCATTTTTGGGTAAAACCATGCTTTGGAATACATTTTAGTGTTTTACTAGCAAAAACTTTTAAACTAAAAGTGGATTTTTCAGAAAAGGTAAGGTTTACAGTTTTAATAAGAGATTCAGAGTCCTCTGACTTGTGATAATAGCAGTTGTTATACAGACACATGTGTTATAAGCAGAAGAATGAAAAACACACCAATAGGACTAACTTTAACTTTATACTTTCCTCATTCATTTGATTCTAGTGGAAATGTATTACAAAGTGAGGGCAAAATGGTGCTATTTTTCTCTTGAAAATTTTTGAACTTGAAAATCCTGAGAGGATTAGCTAAAACACATTTTCCCATTTTAAATTTTTTCAGAATTTTCCAGTCTCTCTTTTTTTAAATTGAAATCTTTATTGGTACATTACATATACACATCATGATTGCATTCAACAATGAGAATTTGTACCAGTATATGACACAACTTTATTCTCATTTTTCCCCATTGCCCTACCCACCCTACCACCCCTACTCCCATATACATAAACTGTTTCCTTTCTTTTTTGTTATAATCTCATTAATTTCCCCCTTCACCCCATTTCGCTTTGAGTATTTTCTATTTCACAATATATAACATACATTCTAGAATATATTTTCATCTTTATTTTCTCATACCAGAGAAAAGATGCAATATTTACACATTTGTGACCTATTTATTTCACTTATGAGGTTGTCCTCAAGGTACGTCCATTTAAGTATAAATGATTCAAACTTATCTTGCCCTGTTTCTCTGTGACTATCGAGAGAGAGAGAGAGAGAGAGAGA
>PVIR01043263.1:0-11820 GCA_004026965.1 Petromus typicus
TCCCAGCCTGCAGGCAGAAATGTCCCACTCGTCTGGGTGAGAGAAGTTAAGATCAAAAACCTAGCACCAGCAGCAGGTCCAGTCCTCCTTTCTAGCCCACAGGAACTGGCAGAGTTGCCATAGGCCTGGCACACTCTTTTGGGTGTATCCCTGCACCCTGAATATCCAATGCTTTTCCACTCTAAACAATGGAGTTTCTGGTCTTGCAGCCCCCAGACTAGACAGGTATGCTGGTCTGCTTCATAATTTTGTAGAATTGTAAACCTGTAAAAAACCAGATGTTCCATAAAAACTAGACTGCCTGTTTCTCTTGGAAAATCAGATTATCTAGATATCGGGTAAGCCCTAATTGAAGGATAGTAGACAAGATTCCTGACCAATATTCCTCAAAACGGTCAAGGTCATTGATAAAAGTCAGAGATGGTGTCATAGACCAATTAAATTTGCCTTGTGACTAAATGGAACACGGTGTCCGAGTACAATCCTGGAACAGACAGAAGTACTGGGGAAGAACCAGTGGAATGGACACACTGTGGACTTCAGTTCAGAACAGCACATCCGTCTCATCTCGGTGCCTTCGCTGTCAGGGCACCACAGAAGAGACTGGCGACATTTGTCTGGGGCCACTCTGTATTACACAGCAACTTTTCTCTAATTCCAAATATTGTAAATTTTGCTTTAAAAATGCTTGTTTAAAATAATAAAAAGCAATGGATTAGTTCAACTCCACAAACTAAGCTCAGCCACTCTCAATTGAACCACAATAAGGGTATGGGCCACTTCTGGGGTACCTAGCCAATGAGGGGCCCACAAGTTCATGGGACACAGTGCACCCTTTGCAGCTGCTGGGAGAGGGAAGTATCCTTAATCTTATCCGCAAAGAGGGAACCGAGGCTCAGAGGGTCACTTGCCCACAGTGTTCCAGCTAAGAACCGATGGAACTGGTGGGGCTGGGATTTGAACCCAGGCTCGCATGGATGGAGCATCTGTGCCATCCCAGCCCAGAGCTTGGAGCTAATTGGGGCTCAGGTGAGCTCTTGATGAGACCCAGCATGTCCCTGTATCTTTGCTTCCAAACTACAGGACCCTGGGGCATTGCCCCTTCCAGCCAAACAGCTCACTGGTGGCTCTTAATTAGCAGCTGGCCACAGACACAGCCGAAGTCTAATTTGTTGCCAACACTGAAGGAAGATGGTCAACACGGAAGCGTGGCTGTCTTCAACAGCTGAGTTGTGTGCCATAGGCACATTTCTCTGGGGTGCAAGAAACTTGTGCTGTCTGGTGTACCCAGTCATTCATCCACACGCCTGGCAGAGCCTAGGGCATCGGGGTTGGCTGCAGGATCCATAAAGCTGCCCAGGACACGGAGTGGGGTGAGCCTTTGCTTCACATGCTCTGTTTGCCACCACAGCAAGTTTGGCCTGTACTTCAGCTGCCCATTGCTCCCAAGAACCCTGGAGTTAGGAGCTGTGACAACTTTCTCTTCATAGCTACAAAAACAGCTCAGGAGAGGCTGGACAGGCCAGTGCCAGGGCTTCTCAGCTGGTGAACAGCTGGGCTAGGACTCAGAGCAGGCTCTTGGCAGGGGCTCCTACCATGGGTAACCCACAGGCCTTCCCCTCAGGCCTGGCTCAGGGATTCTACACCTCAGGGCAAGCCTGGCTGTCCTGCCTGCAGTGCCTGTGCCTACTCTAGGGCCCCATGTCTTCCAGAGCACTCTGACAGCTGTGAGCCGAACTCCTCCCCTTTGCCTGTAAGCAGTCTGCATGTCCAATCCTGCCTGCAGGGCTTGGCTGGCCAGCTTCACAGAGCCAGCCTCCTTCCCACCCAGAATCCTCCCACCCAGCCTCTGCTGCCACCACAGTAACCGGGGAAAGTGGGAGGTCACTGAAGGCCTAGTGCCAGCAGCACAGGGCTGGGGCTCCCAGAGTGAGTTATCAGTGCCTAGAGCCACCCCAGCAGCATGGACAGTTTGCATGATCTCATTAAGGTGATGCTGACCCAAGGCCGCAGCCCAGGAAGCTTCCAGGATCCCCACACATTCTGCTTTTAGCTGAAAGAAAAGCATTAACATGGAAACCTGCCAAGGAGGGGCCTTGCTCTCCTAGGGTGCTGGCTATGAAATCCAAACACACACAGACAGCCAGTTGGGGAGCTGGTATCACGGCACCCACAAGAACAAGGTCTCCCCGACCTACTTCCTGGCGGGTGGACACCCTGCACAGGCACATGTGTCCCCCAGCCCACTCATTTCTGGTAGCTGTCTGGGAGCTTGGAGGACCCCAGGCCCAGCCTGTCTCCCTAAACACTGGTCTGCCACCTGGCACTCAGGCCACTGGTCCAGGGCCTTGTCCTGATCCTGGACCTCAGAGTCTGTCCTGTCTCAGGTCCTTGGTACTGGTTGTCCCCCTCTAGCTTTTCTGCTAGGTCTTCTCGGGCTAGTTTTCTCCCAAAAGTTCTTCAGATCTCATCTCAGGGAATCTCTCCTGACCCTACTGGGGACCCCTAATCCCATCAGTGTCACCTTCACCATGTCACGGCAGTGTACATCCTGTTTACCCATCCTTGGCTACTGCCCACCTGTCTCCCCCTAGACAGCGCCTGGCCCCCAGAATCAGATCATTGTCCCAAGGCTCAGCAGGAGGGGCCTAGGGGCCAAGCCCAGAAGGACCCATCAGCACCTCCCAACCAAGACACTGGCAGACCCAGCTCTAGGACTGCAGGGCAATGTTCCCACCTGGTCTGCAACCTACTGTTGGAGTCACAAGTTTACACTAACAATAAAGCCCTCCTAGGCCAAAGATTTAGTTCAGTGGCAATGCACCTTCCTGGGAAGCACAAGTTCATTCCCCTGTACGGGGTGTGGGGGGGGGGGAGCCCACATCAAGCCAGTGCTGGGCAGAGCACAGTACAAGAAAACCCAGCAAAACCCAAATGCAGTTAGAGTTCAGTCAGTAGCACCGTTAAGACACTGGGCTTGTAGTTTTGACAACTGTCCTAGGTTATATAAGACAACAATCGGGGAACAAACAGGAAGTGGCATATGGGAACTCTAGAAAGTATCTTTGCAAGTTTTCTTCAGATCTATGATTATCCAAAATAAAAAGTTGAGTTTAAAATGAAAAGCACACAGGAGGGAGCATGTGCAAAGGCCAAGGGAACGTCAGAACGCTCATGCTATTTAATGCCACCCGCACCAGCTCCAGAGATGGGGAGCCAAGCCTGACACCGTCTCCATCTTTGCTCACCACAGCCCCAGTGGTGAGAGTGGCCGGTGATACTGTTACAGCTGTGGAAACTAAGGCTCCCCAGAAAAGAGCCTACATGGGGACACGCATGTGAGCAGCAGGGACAAACTTGACAGAATGCTCACTGTGATGGCTGATTGTGCCAGTCTGGGAAGTTTGTTAAGAGAAGCGTAACTGGGCCAGGGATTTAGCTCAGTGGTTCTGGCATCTGCCCTGCAAGTGCAAGGGCCAGGGTTTGAGTCAGTAACCACATACAACAACGCCGGGTGTGGAGACTCACGCCCAGCAGCAATCAGTACCACATACCACAGTGCCGGGGGTGGTGGCTCACGCCTGTAATCCCAGCACTCGGGAGGCAGAGGCAGGAGGATTGCTGTGAATTCAAGGCTAAGCTCAGGGCCAGCCAGAACTACAAAAGTGAGACCCTATCTCAAAAAAAAAAAAAAAAAAAGAGAAGCATATCTAAAGCAACCCAGCAGTTTCCACCCCTCAGGCAGCTCGGAGCCCGGGCAATAGAATGGGAAATGAGAAAGGATGATCTGCTTCTGTTCCGTGAGAGGAACTGCAGCCTTCACCTTGGACATCATCTCCTGGCCCTCAGCACAGATTCCTTGGCCTCTGGTGCTGACTTTGCAGTCATCGAAGACCCATCGGCCTCCTGAGGCAGACTCACACAAGCACTGCAGTGAGCTCCAGACCTTCGACCAAATCCTTCAGGCTCCAGGACGCACATGGACCCTCTGGACTCTTCCTCACCGGACTCTGTGGGTAGCCATTCTAAGCCAATCTTGTCAGGTCTTATGTATTATGTATATCTTGTATTATATCTGTTTCTCTAGTCAATACTGATAGACGCACTTGGCTAGTACTGTCTTGAGATCCTCAGCCAATTCTAAGGAGCCCGGCACTGACTTTTGCACTGAGCTCCACAAATTCTGCCAGATTTCAAACAAGGACCTGTGGTGGTGGCCCCAGGGGTGGGTGTTCTTCCCCCTGCAGGACCCCTCACAAGGCTGTTCACAGGGCCGGCACACCTCAGAGGTCAGAATTTGGGGAGACATCAATACACACAGAGCAAAATGGAGCATTCCCTCTTGGCTCAGGGTGACAGACCAAGCCACGCCCACGGTCTCGCTGGGTTGGGGTTTCCAGGTCAAAGTGAGATTCACCACCTGCCCTGGGGCAGCATGTCCACCCCCTGGGTCCCTGTCCCTGAGCCACCCCAAAGCTGGCTAAGGCCCAGCAGCTGCCACTGTCACACTGCAGTTGTACATTTGCCACTGTGATGCTTGATCATCATCAGAGCCCTTGGAGGTCGTGTTACTGGCCTAGAGCACGGCTGCATGCCCAGGGGGCTGAGAAGAGCAACACAGGGCCCTGTGAAGCCCAGTCTGCCATCACCTCAGGCTCCACAGAGCCACTCAGAGGAGCCCAGTGCCCACGTGGGCAGCTGTCACCCATTAAATAAACGGGCTCTTGGGGCAAACTGTGAGGTGCCCACCAGCACCAGCAATGCTGTGGTCCCTCCTCTGGGCTCCCGACCTCCCTGGTGACAGACTCTGCCCTGCAGTGGCAGCTGCTGCCCTAGAAAGAGCCCTGCCCAGCTGTGTAAGAGCCTGGCCCAGGGCCAGGGCCCGACTGTCCCCAGGGGCCTTTTCTCCCTTTTGCAGGCTTCCAGGCTGCCTTGGAGGTCTCTTCCCCTCCAACCCCTTTCCTCAGAATTGAGTGCCCCAGGGTCTGGCCTATACCTAGATCTTGGCCCAGGCCTGCCCTCCTATGTGGGCACCCCACATCCACGGAGACCTGGGGGCCCCCCATCTGCCTCCACAGCCTGGTCCGTCACCACACCCGAGGGTCTGTCACCTGGGTGCCCTGTGCTGCCCTGGTCTGGTCTGGGAGTCACGTCTCAGAGGGAGAGAAAGGAAAAGAGGGTGAGAAAAACATGAAAGAGAAACATCTCCAGAGAATCATGAGGAAACACAGGGAGGAAGGGACAAAAAGGGAAAAAGAAGACAAGAGAAGAGGGGTGGGAGCAAAAACAGGAGAAGGAAGATTTAGAGACCAGGACATGGAGAGCACAGGGGACGTGGGAAGGAAGGAAAAGTGGGAGCGGGAGGATCAGGGGGGACAGGCAGGTGACAGAGCGGGCCCGAGGGGGACTGAACGTGGGGAGGGGGCCTGGGTCAGGGACTGCGGCGACGTGACTCACCCCAAGAGTCCACGCTGCCGAGGTCCAACTCGCTGTGTTCCAGGGACACAACACGACCCCTGCCACCGCCTGGCAACCACCCCTCTGTCAAAGCAGCAGCATTCCCAGAAGACAGGACAGTCTGTGAAACAGACTAGGGGCCACACGCCTCTCTTCTCATTTTATTCTTGACTCTGGAAATCTTGAGTCTAAACCCTCCTTTTAAGGCAGGGGGTATAGGAGTTTAGCACATGTGAGACATGGGGTTCTATCCACAGTATCACAAAATACAGTGAATTACCACCTGTACTCCAGGGCCAAACGCTTCCACACCACCTGCCTTACTCCACTCCTTAGGTGGTCAGCCTGTGACACTCTGGGTCCCCCCTATCTGTGTCACTCACTACCTCACTCGTGGGCAGCAGGGCAGATGCTAAGCAATCAGCAAGTCTTCTGACCTCCAGCGCCATGCCCTCCCCATCCCCTCTCCAGGAGGCCACATCTGTCCCCATGGTGACTGAGGCTGAGCCTGGATGTTTCCAGCCCTGCACTCCACCCTAGATCTCCACCCTCCGGCTCCTCCTTCCAGCAAGTTCTGCTGGCTCTACCTGCAGACAGACTCTTGATTTATGAAGCAGCTTGGACGAATCTCCAGGGAGTAAAGCTGAGCAAGAAAAGCCAATCCCAAAAGGTTACTGGCTAGATGATTCCATTTATAGAACATTTTTGAAATGGCAAAATTCTAGAAATGGAGGATAGATGAGTGGTTGCCAGGGGGTGACGAGGAGGTGCATGGACGAAGGTGAAGTAGTTTTAAGAGGAAGATGACAACATGGGAATCTTCAGAGCCAGGAACGTTTGGCATCTTGATTGCAAAGTGGAGTGTGAACCAAATAAAATTAAATCGCATATAGAACAAAAACAGGGCTCTTTGGAGAGGGGAGCCACAGGTGGGGAATGGAAGGGGAATTCGGGCCTGGAGGCACCTACAAGTGAGCACAAGTGAGACCAGGGAGACAGGAATGACACCAGCAGCTTGAATCAGTGTCAAAATCCCAGCAGAGCTACTGCACTATGGCTTCTCCACAAACTGTTACCACTGGGAAAACTGGGTCAAGTGTACAGCGATCCTCTGTATTTCTCTCTCTCTCTCTCTCTCTCTCTCTCTCTCTCTCTGAGGTACTGGGCCACTGAAAGTGGTACTTCATGAACACCAGGCAAGAGCTCCACCACTGAGCGACACCCTGAGCCCCTGTATTATTTCTTATAACTGTATGCAGCGCTATACAGTTATCTCAAAACTGTCAGGTAAGCACATGCGCACAGACCCCGGGCTGCCACACCTGCACTCAGGCTACAGTATCACCCTGAGCCCACTCGGCAGCTCCAGTTCCCAGCCGGTTCAGTGCACAGCTCTTGTCTACACCCCACATGCAGCCACAGCCATCTAAGAGGCAGGGCAGGTCCTGCCTCTTACCTCTCACACTGTGGCCTGACTGCACAGGGGTCTTCACATGGGCCCTGACGAGGCGGCTCCTTCTGCTGCTGGGGCCCAGTCCCCAGACTCTTCTCCCGTTCCCTCTCCTCCTCCAGGCTCCAGGCACCTGTGCTCCAGCCCTTGCTGGGAGCCCTCTCCATCACCTTCTGGGGTCCTGACACAGGAGTCTCCTCTCCCTTCCGCACGGTGCGTGTTACACGGGTACCCAGCAGGGTCGGCAAGGAGCCATGTTTCCTGTGTCCATCCTAAGATCCGAAGGGGCACCGGCTCAGGGAGGCGGTTCAAAGACAAGTGTTAATTTGAGTGAATGAATGGAAGGAAGGCAGAGGACACGGTGCCGAAGGAGTTAAGTCTGGCCAGGCGCTGGGAAGCAGAGGTGAGGGGCTGGGGCTGAACTCGTGGCAGCTGGGGGTGGGGCAGCCACAGAGGCATAAAAGAAGAATGTGGGGGGAGGGGTGGGCAGGACAGCGATGCCAAGGGCTCCAGGGCCCAGGATGCACAGGGAAAGAAGCCCCGGACAATACCACAGACCAAGCCGAGCTGCCCCTCTACCCTGTAGCTCCGGGTGTCGGGACAGAACCCGGAATGAAGGCCTGAGGTGCAGGTTCACTCACTTGGGGCTTCCTGCCCTCTGCCTGTTCCCGCCCATGTGGCTCTTGGGAATGCAGGCAGGACTGCTTTCTAGGGTCACAGAGGGACTCAGATTTGCACTTTGATACCTCCTCCAAAGCTCCACACAGAGACGCCAGCATGGAGTGCAGAGTCCTTTCCTCTCATGTAATAAGCTACATCCCACCACCAGACCTGCCCCTTCTAGCTGTGCAGCTTTGGCCACATTACCAACTTCTCTGTTTTCTTGGCCTGAAGTCAGGGCTGATACTAGTTCCTAGTCTATTGGGCATTAAGCTCATTAACTGCAAGGTACTTAGAAAACAGCACTTAGTAAGTCCTGGCTAATTTCATTATTTTTACAACCCCTGTATTCAGATTTATTATATGCCATCACTAGTTTATAAATAGCCCAAGTGTACAGTTTTATAACATTGCATTTTTTAGTATTAAATACATTTGGCCTCAAAACATGAAGAAATTACAACTTCAGGAGTTAGTTCAGAGAATGTCTCAATTTTTAATTTACAAGGAGCCTCAAAAATGTTTAGTGCAGGAGCCAGGCGTGGTAGCTCATGCCTATAATCCCAGCACTCAGGAGGCTGAGACAAGAGAATCCCTGTGATTTTGAGGTCAGCCTGGGGTAGTAGTGAGATCAAAATCAGCCTGACTACTGTACACAGTGACTCTCAAACAAAATGACACACAAAATGCTAAGTGTCAGGAGCACATTTCTTTGCCACTAAGAGGCATAGTTTGTTGGCCAATCAGAAGGGCTGGCTTGTAGTAGGTGTTCAATAAATGCCTAAGTCTAGACAGTGAGAGGCCACAGGAGGCCATGCCACAGCCACTCCCTATCGGCCTCTTGGCCTTCGATCTCCCATTTCTCCAGACTGCCGGTGGCTGTTATCTGTGCCTACCACGCACTCTGGGGATCACCGCCTAGAGCCTCCAGAGCCCGACTTGGATCCCCAGTCAGGGCTCAGCGGGCCCCTGAGTCTGGGATTTGGTGATGCTGCCTGCTCTGGCTTCCCGCTCCATTTAAGACCCCATCCCTCCTCTCTATCTGAGACTCACAGTTAATTATTGGGAGCCCCCCCCCCGCGCCCAAGTAACAGGAATTTTGGTCTTGACGCTGGGCGTGGTGACACGACAAGGTATGTCAGTATCTGGCAGAACAGTCACCTGGATGAATTCAGTGCTTAATGAGGTTTATTTTCCCAGAGAAAGGTTGACTGTGCACAGCAAGGTTGAAGTGCTTTCCAGACTCCTGGGCCTCCATTCAGTGATATCACACCTCCCCCAACACCCCAGCCTCAGCAACAGGCATCACACGGGCTTCCGCACAGACACAGGATGCATCTCTGCATGTCCCTAACCAGGGCCTGCTCCAGCTGAGCAGACCTGCTCATCCTCCACCCTGCCTGTGATCTGTCTGCAGAGGAGCTGCCTTTGTAGCTACAAGAGCTGGTGCCACACCTCGACCACACCACACCCTCACCTGTTCCCTACCCTGTATCGCCTTTCCTGCTGGCACAGAAACGGAAGTAGATGGCCTACCTCATAACTATCTCCTGACAGTTGCTGCCTGTCGCAGGTTAGATCTGGGACATCCCTCCAAAAGGTGGGGTTTTAGAGACTGGCTGGATCATCGCTGGATAGCCCTTGATGGAGTCAGAGCTAATGGACCAGTGAGAGGTGCTGCAAACTTAGGGGGCAGGGCCAGTGAAGGAAGTAAGTCTGCAGGCCCTGGAAGGGCCTATATCTCTGCGGCCCGGCCCTTTCCCCTTCCTCTCTGTCTCTCTGCTTCTGGGTGGTAGGAGGTGAGATTCCTGCCATCACAAGCGCCTGCCAGTGTGCGCTGCCCCAGCAGAGGCCTAAAACTACTGGCCAAGTAACCATGGGCAGAAACCTCTGAAACTGAACCAAAACAAGCTCCTCCTCCCTTGAAGTTGATTTCTCTTAGGTACTTTGTCACAGTGATGGAGAAGTGACTCATTATGTTTTATTTTTTAATTTTAAAATTTTGTGTATGTGTGCTAGGGATGGAACCTAGGGCCTTGCTTGTCCTAGGCAAGCACTGTACCACTGAGATAAACCCCTAGCTCTCTTTTCTTAAAAACAAAAACCCTTGAGATTAGCTGGGTGCAGTGGCACATGCCTGCAATGCCCTCTCTGGGAGGCTATGCCAGGAGGACTGCAAGTTCTAGCCCAGCCTGGGCAATTTAGTAACTTATTAAGACCCTGAAAAAGAAAAAAAGGAAAACAAAACAAAACCCCTGTTCTTTCACAATCCAGCATCCACAGGTCACATCCTTGGATCAGGGGAGGTGCCCAGGCTACCATGGTGGCCAGGCTGGCCATGGTGCTGGTGTGAGCAGCAGCGGGGGAAGAGGGTCCGGACAAGATGGCCCCGCGCAGGGGACTGCCTAACAGCACAACCACCGGTGGGTGCTGAAGCCCGGGGAGGTGAGTGTCTGTGAACTCGGCCCCAGGAGTCAGGCACAGACACACTAGGGGCGCATGTGGGGCGGGACCGGGGCGGGATAACCACCCCCTCCCCTGGGAGCCTCGCCTTACTCTGGGCCAGTGTGGTGCCAAGAGCCATAAGGGACCCTGGGCTCCTGCTCTCACACTTCCTCAGTCACCTCCAGGCGCTGACCACAGCCACCCATCTCCACACAGAAGCGTGAGGGTAAGAGGCCTTGACGGAGTCAAGCCCAAAGAACCGGGCTGTTCTCTTCCCATCTCTGTGCCTCAGGTCCTAGAACAGGTGCTCAAAACAGGTTTGTCAACTAGCAGGTTGTAAGCCGGCTTGCTGTCACCATGACAAATACCTGAGTTAAACCACTTCAGAGAGGAAAGACTGGCTCGTAGTTACAGGGGTCTTAGTCCATGGGTGCCTGCTTTCACTGCCTTAGGCCCCGAAGAGGCAGAAAGATCGTGCTGGAGCAAAGCTGTTTGCTTCTCAGAAGCCGGAAGGGAAGAAAGAGGAGAAGCTAGAGTCTGAGGGCCAGGGACGAGATAAGAGCCCCAGAAGTCTCACCGCCATGACCCACGTGGTTCCGATCAGGCCCTTCCGCCTGGGTTTCCATCACTTCCCAGCAAGGCCACCAAACCATGGACCCATCAGTGGGGTAATCCACTGAGGGAGTGAGCGCCCTCACGATCTAATCACCCTTCAAAAGCCCCACGTGAGCCTTGGGGGACACTGTGGATCCAAACTGGAACATGGATGAATCTCACTTGTTCCAGTCCTCAGCTGGATCCTACGAGGCCGGAACTTCATCTGATCCTCCCCAGGGGGAAGCTAGGACCCGCTCCAGGCCCGGAACAGTGGATTCCAGAAGCTACACTTCTGTATAGTTGAAATGTATCATCCTGGATATTTTCTTTATCCATAGGAAACGTGCAAAAGCTAAGAGGGCATTAGGATGGGTGCCCGAGCACCCCACCCAGCTGTCGCTCAACTTGGCCAGGGGCTTCCAGCCCAGGGCAATGTGCCTCCTGGGGATGTCCGGGAGATGTCTGGCTCTTTCTGAACGCCTCTGGTTGTCAAAGCTCAGGAGGTGCTGTGCACCCAGGGAGCAGAGGCTGGGGTACAGTCCCTCACCCCACAACTCAGGACAGCCCCACCACCCAGAAGGACCTGGCCCCAGACAGCATTGGGGAGAAGAGCAATGCTAAGTGTCCCACAAACAGGAAGCAGGCAGGCTGCTTTGAAGCAACCCTCAACAAACAGCCCCTCAAAACAAAAATTCCTTATTGTCAGACGCTTCCTCCTCTTTTTCCCTCAACAGAAAACAAGAACGCAAGGCTTACAAAGCCGGATTTGGCCTCCCGAACCAGCCAGTCAGGAGCCCTGTCCCACCCCGTACGCCTGCCACCAAATGTCTCAAATGAAGCAAACCCGTCCTGTGTTGGGCCCTATGTGGTGGGGGGCTGGCGAAGTGGTGGGCTCAGCCCTCCATTGTGGCGTTAATATTTGCCATCTGCTCGGGTTGCACTTTTACCGCAAGGGCTGCTGGGGCAGGAAGAGAAGGCAGGCTAGTTCAAGCCGGGAGGAGGCGCCGGAACCTTGCCTGGCTCCTTTGTGTCAAAGCCTCGCTCTGGCTCCACCAGCCTCCACCAGTGGATAAAGCCCAGCCAGGCTCCTCCCACAGTCACCCCTCCAGGGGGACCCTGCCGAGGGAAGAGGGGAGGCGCCCCCAGGAGGCAAAGCCTCTTTCCTCCGGGTGGGTGGGGTGGGAAGGAAGAGAAGGGGCACTGGGGGAGGG
>PVIR01043264.1:0-11830 GCA_004026965.1 Petromus typicus
GCCAAAAAGGGTATATGTATTGAGTATAGATACAGTTGTATCTGAATATTTTCTGAATATTTTTCTGAATATTTTCGATCTGCAGTTGTCAAATCTGTGGGTGCAGAACCTACACATACAGAAGGCTGACTGGCCTTCCTGTCAGTGCTCCCTGATGCAAGCAGCCAGCTGGATTAGCATGTGTCCAGTACAGCGAGTTTGAGACTAAAAGTGCTATCCGAAGGGTACTTCTCCAATTTAGTTTCCCATTGTCTTACTGAAGAGTGCAGTGGGAAGAATTTTTCCAGGCCCCTTTTGGAGAGCTGGGTGGCTTGAGGAGGAAAAATAGACCATATATTCCAAGAAAATGAAAAATGAGAAAGTTACTACATTGTTTATCCCTTTATAATGCCATGGTTTATTCTGAGCAGATAGAGAAAGAGCACTGAGGAGAGACCATGCGGTAATGATTTGCCAAGGATTTTAACAATAACAAACTTGGAAGGCAGCTGTGATGTTCTTTTATCTGTACAAATATGCTTCATCAGACTGTCTTGAAATAAAGTGAATAAGAGAGAAGACACTCTGAGCCCACAGATGTTATTGGCAGAAACCTTGACTCAGGACTGTTCTCACGGAGCTGCCTAGAGCAGATTCTCCTATTCATCTTTACCGTCAACAAATCCCAGGGTTACAGATAAAATTTATAGCCTCCTCTAGCATTTCTGAGACTTGTTTGAGCTTCTTTAATTCCATTACCAAGCTAAAATGTCCAGGGCTGGAAGCTGCATGATAGACTGGCAAAAGAAAAAATGAAATGCTCCTTAGATGTAGCATCCTAATAAACAAACAGATTTGAGAAGTACCCTGCTTAATGATGTCATACTTTGGTCTAGTCAGGAAACTATAAGAACAACAAATAAAACATCTTGCCACAAACAAATGGACTGACTGCTGTAGTAAAAAGACTGATGAGGGATGATGTTAGTTTGCTTTCCTCCTTGATCTGTTACTGATGACTGTGATGCCTCAAAGAGCACAGCTTCTGGATATTGTGACAGTCTTGTCAGGAGGCTCAGCCAGGGAACAGGAAATTACAGCTGTTTTCTTTCACACTAGCTCTTACTGCTGCTCTGGATTTGGAACAATGGGATCTGAGAATTGTTTGCTTCCTAGTCTCAGAGCTCTGCACCATTGTGGTAGGATAGACTGCGTTGGAGGACAGAAGATGAACAGCCAATGAGCAAGGGAAAGAGCGCTGAAAGCCATCTTAACACAACTCTTTTTTTTTGTTTTTGAGACAAGGTCTCACTTTTGTAGTTCAAGCTGGCCCTGAACTCACTGGGTAGCCCAGGCTAACCTCGAACTCACAGCAATCCTCCTGCCTCTGCCTCCCGAGGGCTGGGATTATAGGCATGAGTCACCACACCCAGCATTGTGGTATGTGGTTACAGGGATCAAGTTCAGGACTTTGCACTTGGTAGGCAGGTGCCACAACCACAGAGCTAAATCTCTAGCCCCAAAACTCTTAATATTTGGTGTCAGTAATTCAAGTTTCTGAGAGTTTTCAGTTATAATATTATATTTTTAGAACCTCATTTTAAGGAAGGAAGAAAAAAGACAGTGCTTATATTAAACTATTAGAAAATAGTTTTTAACTTTCTCTGAAACCAAATAAAACTTTGAAAAAATGTTCAAAATAGGGCCGGGGAGTTAGCTCAGTGGTTCTGGTGCCTGTCTTGCAAGCAAAAGGGCCGGGGTTCGATTCCCCGGCACCCACATACAATACTGGGCGTGGAGACTCACACCCAGCAACAATCAGTACTACATACCACAGTGCCGGGCGTGGTGGCTCACGCCTGTAATCCCAGCATTTGGGAGGCAGAGGCAGGAGGATTGTTGTGATGTGAGTTGGAGGCTGAGCTCAGGGCCAGCCTGAACCACAGAGCGAGACCCTGTCTCAAAAAAAAACTAAAAAGAAAAATGTTCAAAATACTATCTGTACTTTGAGTAGAATAAGTAATTGTGAGAAGCCACCTTAATATAAATATAACAGAGACTTTCTGTGAGCGTGGATACTTGTTCTTAAAATGTGGTTGTGCTTAATAGATGCGTCAGTTGGGATTGTGGCTCCACGGGAAAGGGAGGTTTCGGAAGGGTCTCATTTCCCTTCAGTTCTATTTCCATCTTCAGAGCCACTCATTTTATCCCATGGATCTCAGGTTTCCTGTCTGATTATGCAAGTAATCTGGCTCTTTGAAAGTTAGCGTCTTGGTGTGCATGAACCATGTGTGACTTACAACTTGAAGTTAAGGCTGTGTATAAACTGGCACATTATTCTTAGAGTTGGTAGTTGAAGTGAAGGATAAAGAGTCATGAAAATTATAATTCGACTTGGTTTTGTGTGAACAACTGCGAGGAGGCATACTTTTCTCTGAGTATTGGAATTTCTTGTGTGTATGTTTTTTATAAGGGTATTTCCTAGTACACTGCTAATCTGGTTGTATGAACTTTGCATTGACATACTATTTTGCTTTGGTTAGTTTTCTCATCTGGTGGTCACACTGTATCACCACTAGGCCACAAAGATGTAGGAAATCATGGTTCATTAAAATGCCGTGATTCAAAGTGATCTGACAGAGCTGTGTGTTCTGCCGACAGCCTGTGAGTGCAATGGCCGATCACAGGAGTGCTACTTCGACTCTGAACTGTATCGTTCCACTGGCCATGGGGGCCACTGTACCAACTGCCGGGATAACACAGATGGTGCTAACTGTGAGCGGTGCCGGGAGAACTACTTCCGCCTTGGGAATAATGAAGCCTGCGCTCCGTGCCACTGCAGTCCCGTTGGTAAGTGACAGGAAGAGCTCAGCCTGCGGGGGTGAGAGGCAGCATGAGTGTCCCTGTACCCACAGAAAAAGAGATTGCTTCCTGGCCTTGGCACACGTGAGTGTGGATGTTGCACATTGTTGCAGCACATACCTCCACTCACAGTTGAACTTCTCGATGATTTTCTGATGTGTGTAAAAATGTGGAGGCGGTCTGAGTAAGTGGCTCTGTAAATAATTAGCAGAAGGCTCACGGAGACTGTTTGAACTTTGCCTGTAAAAGGATCTTCCTTGTTAATGATTTTGTTTAGTCTCATCTCCTTAGAGGGCTAAACTGCTTTAAGTATGTTGATGTGTGTCTAAAGATGCGCATCACTCTTAGATTATGTCAAGAGTTTGACTAGTACTTTGTATTCCTGCCTGTATATACTTAAATTCTAGACACTGAGCCTTAAAGAGCCCATGCCAGCCCCCCAGAGAAGTGACTGATTTTGAATGCGGTATATTGTTGGATGCAAGACAGTTTCCAAGTGTGGTTCAACACTATGAATAGATTCATGTTGGACCATGTCTGGAAAATTAAAATATCATGGTGTAAACAGGTATGGTTTTTGAGAGAGTTGTGGTTTTAAAATGTCACACACACACACACACACACACACACACACACACACACACACACCCATGATCATCTAAGGATTACATACTGGTTTCAAGAATTGCTTTTAGTTACCAGATGTCTTTCTTTTTAATATGCTTGTTTTGATTTCACTTGGAGTTAACAGTTGACAGTGAACCCTTTAAATTCTAGGTTCCCTCAGCACACAGTGTGATAGTTACGGCAGATGCAGCTGTAAGCCAGGAGTGATGGGTGACAAGTGTGACCGCTGCCAGCCTGGATTCCATTCTCTCACTGAGGCAGGATGCAGGTACATTGTTTTCAAAACCAGAAAAGGGAGGTGGAGGCAGAATCCATTAAATGCATATTACAAATTCATAATAACACATGTTTTAGCTCATTGACAGCAGCATGAACATTTTCCCCTGTAAGTTATCGGTAGGGTTCAGCAATAGTGGTTGTGATGAGTCTTTATGGTTTTGGTTTATATGGAGAATAAGGAGAGCTTTTAATACCCAAATGTGATGAGTATCCTTGACTGAAGCCAAATCTAAATATAGACATGACTGCAGTCTTCCTTTCATTCCGTTTGTATGGTATGTCAACTATTGACATGTAAAGTGAAGGCTTGACTTTAACGGTGGGTTTCCTTTCTGCCTTGCCTTCTGTCATGGTCCTGTTCCATTTTTTCATCACACAGACCGTGCTCCTGTAACCCCGCTGGCAGCACAGATGAATGTAACGTTGAAACAGGAAGATGTGTTTGCAAAGACAATGTCGAAGGCTTCCACTGTGAGAGGTAGCTGCTTTCCGCTGAGGGTTGTGGCTTGCCTGTTACTGTATTTCAAGCTAGAAAAAATACATATTTGTGTCCTCATCTTTTTCAGATGCAAACCTGGATTTTTTAACTTGGAATCATCCAATCCTAGGGGTTGCACACCCTGCTTCTGCTTTGGACATTCTTCTGTCTGTGCAAATGCAGCTGGCTACAGTGTTTATGACATATCTTCCACCTTTCGGATTGGTAAGTGGGACCTTCCTCTTCCACCTCCTACAACTCTGAGACCACATTTAAAATGTAGATGTGCTTTTTGCATCAGTAATGAGCATGTACAATCAGAATGAGTATTTTTTTGCTGGTGGAAACTTTGCATGTTATTTATTGTACATGATTTTTATTGTTTGGCCCTCCTTTAATTTAATGAAACATACATATTTGTATAGAGTCTAATGTAGTGATCATTACCAATACTATATAAATTAGAATACAACATAAGATAGATTATAGGGTATAATATATTAAGTACTGTTACAGGAGCCTCTTACTCAAAAACCTTTATTGTTTGATTTTTCTGTAAACAAGCTGCAGTCTGACACATTTTTTAAGGTACAGAGGACCTCGATTCAGAATGTTTACGGTGTCACAAATCTTCTGTTTCCATTCTGTGCTTGCAGATGAGGATGGGTGGCGTGTGGAACAGAGAGACGGCTCGGAAGCATCTCTGGAGTGGTCCTCTGAGAGGCAAGAGATCTCTGTGATCTCAGACAGCTACTTCCCTAGGTACTTCATTGCCCCTGGTAAGTGAGGCTGGAAATCACACTGACTTCCTGGGTGTTTCTCATTAACTCCATTCTCACATTCTTTCCCACTATTGTGTCTGCTTTCCAGCAAAGTTTTTGGGCAACCAAGTGTTGAGTTACGGTCAAAACCTCTCCTTCTCCTTCCGAGTGGATAGACGTGACACTCGCCTCTCTGCAGAAGACCTTCTTCTTGAGGGGGCTGGCTTGAGAGTGTCTGTGCCCTTGATTGCTCAGGGCAATTCCTATCCTAGTGAGACCACTGTGAAGTATGTCTTCAGGTAAGATTGCTTTTGCAAATGTGGTTTTCTTTGGCCTAAGCTTATCTGGATTTAAGGCATATGTTAAAGAAAAGCTTCTAGGTTATCATGGTGACTTTGTAAAAGGGATCTTTCCTTTGTGTCTTTTTCCCTTTTCCAGTTGTACTATCAGCTTTCTGATTTGATAGATTATCAGCATCTCATTGTTGGTGGCACAAATGAGAAGTGCATTCCTGCACCTGAAATTAACATTACAGAAGTTAAGGAGGCCCTTTCTTTCTCTCCAGGCTCCATGAAGCAACAGATTACCCCTGGAGGCCCACTCTTACCCCTTTTGAGTTTCAGAAGCTCCTAAACAACTTGACCTCTATCAAGATCCGGGGGACATATAGTGAGAGAAGTAAGTAATGATATAATTGAGGAGAATTGTTTAAGAAGATGACTAGTTGGAAAGATACATGATAATGTAGAAGTTGATCTCTTCTGATGCTGTAACACTGATTCCAAAGGAATAATATAAACTACTACATTGTATATGCATTTATATGTAAAAACAGAGTATTTATAAGAATTACATTCATAGACCTGAAGAAAATTTGTTAAAATTGGTAAATAATATTGTTTCGTAATTAATAAGTCATTTTGTAATTATACTCTCTAGTGGACAAATCAAGCTAATGCTTGATATTCTCTGGAATATTGGGCCTGGGCCAAGGATTTAGCTTTATGGTGTCAGGATTTCCTCAAATACTGGATCTGGTGACTTTAGTTATTGACTTTTGACAAGCTTGTGGAAAGTGAAGGGTGCCTCAGTAATTCTCTCTTCACACTGTACACAGGTGCTGGATATTTGGATGATGTCACCCTGACAAGTGCTCGTCCTGGGCCTGGGGTCCCTGCAACCTGGGTGGAGTCCTGCACCTGCCCGGTGGGATATGGAGGACAGTTTTGCCAGATGTGCCTCCCAGGATACAGAAGGGAAACTCCAAGTCTTGGGCCATACAGTGCTTGTGTGCTCTGTACCTGCAATGGACACAGTGAGACCTGCGACCCTGAAACAGGTGAGAAGATGATCTTTGGCTCCTGCTGGGTCTGACTTGTCTTTAGCAACTGGGAAAGGGATGGTCACTGCCTTATCACTTGGACACTCATCTCACACCTGTTTTCCAATAGGTGTGTGTAACTGCAGAGACAACACGGCTGGGCCCCACTGTGAGAAGTGTAGCGATGGCTTCTATGGAGACTCGACTGTGGGCTCCTCCTCTGACTGCCAGCCTTGTCCGTGTCCCGGGGGCTCAAGTTGTGCTGTTGTCCCCAAGACAAAGGAGGTCGTGTGCACCAGCTGTCCAGTGGGCACCACTGGTGAGTCTGCCTGCGCCTTCCGACTTACAGATGACCTGGGGGAGGGGCAGCTTTGGTTTTTTGTTTTCCTTCCTTCTTCCTTTCTCTCTCTCTCTCTCTCTCTCTCTCTGGAGCAGCAATTGTAGGCAGAGGTTTTGTAGAAAATACAAGGTGTTATGAAAATATAAAGCAAATGTTTTTAAAATATTTTTAAATTAATCACAGTAAAACACATTACCATTAATCCCCCTCAGAATATTCCATCTTAGGTCAAACATGTCCCATCATCTTTAGAACTTTCCGAAAAGGTTTGTGAAGTCCTGTTTCCCGTCTTTAAGAGCTTTGATTAAAAATATGATTAATGCTGTCATGTGCTGAGTGTTATCCGTGGGAAGACAGGCTCATAAAGACAAGATGTGCCCTTACCCACTTTATTGGACCGGGGATTTAGCTCAGTGGTTCTGGCGCCTGTCTTGCAAGTGAAAGGGCCCAGGTTGGTTCCCCCGGTTAACCACATACAATACTGGACTTGGAGACTCACTCCCAGCAGCAATCAGTACCCCATACCACAGTGCCGGGCGTGGTGGCTCATGCCTGTAATCCCAGCACTCGGGAGGCAGAGGCAGGAGGATTGCTGTGATGTGAGTTTGAGGCTGAGCTCAGGGCCAGCCTGAACCACAAAGCCAGACCCTGTCTCAAAGGAAAAAAAAAAAAAAAGATGGGCTGAGATATACTTCAGTGGTTCTGGTGCCTGTCTCGCAAGTGCAAGGGCCTGGGTTCAATCCCCGGGTAACCACATACAATACTAGGTGTGGAGACTCACACCCAGCAGCAACCAGTACCACATACCACAGTGCCGGGCGTGGTGGCTCACGCCTGTAATCCCAGTACTCTGGAGGCAGAGGCAGGAGGATTGCTGTGATGTGAGTTTGAGGCTGAGCTCAGGGCCAGCCTGAACTACAAAGCGAGACCCTGTCTCAAAAAAAAAAAGAAAAAAACTTATCCACCTTATCCCCCAAGTCTGGTTTCATGCTCTTTCTGCTTCTTTCTCAAAAGTCAAAATGACCACGAAAGGTCAATGTTTTGGGTCAATTAAGATACCAAGACAGCTACAACAGCACAATTAAAGACATGGAAGAAGAGCTCTGGAATTCCTTTAGAAAGTGGCGAGAATGGTGGGCTGAGGGTATTTGAAGCGATTGGAAATATTTTGAGAGGGATTCATGGCAGCATGTCTTTTATTATAAAACATTTAAAAAATCGAACATTCGCCATGTTTTTTGATCATGTAGGTTAATTGTGGGTTCATAAAGTGCATATCAGATTACTAATGATGGCTAATGTGTGTTTGTGGCCAGGCATGTTGTAAGCATGTTCCGTGTACTGCCTCATTAATCCTCATGACCCTGTGACCTAAGTTCTGCTGTCATTCCCTTCTGATAACCAAGAAACTGAGGCACAGAGACCTTAACTTGCATTCCAGGCTGCGTGGCTGCTCAGTGGTGCAGCTGGGATTCCAGCCTGGACAGGGGCTGCCGAGATAATAATGACTGCCGTATGTTCTCTTTCATAAAATGAGAACCTAACCTGATTTTTAGTTTGTGAGGCTGTCCTGGGATTCTTGACATTAAGTAATAATTTTAAAATTCTTTCTCTAAATATTTCTCTCAGCATACCATCATATTTAGTTGGGAAAATTAAATTTACTTTATGTTCTTTTTCCAAAGAGCATGAAACTAAGTCTTTCCTAAGCTACTAAAACAGCTACCTTTGCTGAGCTACCAAGGAAACTGAGGCTCCGGACATTCCACTCCTTCCCTCGTCAGCTTCCCCTGCACCATCCTGGCAAGGTTCTGGCGGGGCTGCAGATACAGCCGGCCCCCATTGCAAGTGTCTTGCTAGATGACACTGGCACTGTAGTTCTGAGGAGTCATAGTCCTACATCTCCCTTCCACCGTCCTGAGGTCTCCACCTCCAGCACAAGAGAATTAGCCCACATTCAGCTGTTTGCCTGAGGTAGTTGAGCAGATGCACAATAGCAATTAGTGTAGAATTTCAGATCTCTGATTTTCCATCTTTTTAAGATTTTTACATAAATCTGATATGCAGATTTTTGCATATTAATACTCTAAGTGATATATTGATAGGTATATGTACGTTGTGTCCTACTTTTTAGGTTATTAATTTATTTTTTAGTTTTTTTGAGACAGGGTCTCACTTTATGGTTCAGCCTGGCCCTGAGCTCACTATGTAGCCCAGGCAAGCCTTGAGCTCACAGCAATCCTCCTGCCTGTGCTTCCAGAGTGCTGAGATTATAGGTGTGAGCCACCACATCTGGCATTGTGGTATAGGGTACCAGGGATTGAACTCAGGGCCTTACGCTTGCCAGGCAGACATCAGAACCACTGGGCTAAATCCCCACCCTTGTTCTACTTTTTAAAAAGCCATTTCCCAACAGAGTCCAACCCCGGCATACTTCTGCATCTTATTGCCCCCACCTGTCCCTGTACCTGTGCTCTGCTTCAGCCCTGTTGGGCTGCAGTGCCCCAGATGCACTAGCCTTTCGGCCCACTGCGGGCTTTCCCTTTCTTTCTTTCTTTATTTTTTTGGGGGGGCTTTCCCTTTCTTTAACAAGCTGTGCTCCGCTTTTTCCTGTTCTCTCCTACGCTTGGCCAGCTCCTGTTGGCCCTGCGGAGTTCAGTTGAAGCTTCTCTTCTACAGGTGGTCTTTCCTCAGTGAACCCACTCAGCCTTACTGTCTTAGATCACAAGAATCCCTCCTGTTACCACAGCACAGTTACAGTCCCATTTGCAGTTTTTTCTCTTAGAAGCTCTTAGTAGAACATTTTCATACAGGTCCCTGTATTCATTCTGTCATTTCATGGAATAGACTGTGGCCCTGAAACTAAATATTTAAGAATTGTGAGACTTACATCTCTATTAAATAATACAAATGGTGAACTGGGACTATGTAGGATGCTTACTGGAAAGAGGTACAATACGGGAGATCTTAGAAAATGCTCTAAACTAGTAGTCACTAACTCTATTTGTTTCACCTGTGATATATACTTGTTTTTCTTGGTTGTCATCTAGCTTGAAGGAAAGGACAAATAGCACATCTTGACAATATTAAATAGGAGGAAGAAGTCTGTATGAAAACAGCATAGACTTTATAAAATATAATGCTACCCCAGGGCCGGGGATTTAGCTCAGTTGTTCCAGTGCTTGCCTTGCAAGCACAAGGTCCTGAGTTCGATCCCTGGTAACCACATACCACAGTGCCAGGCATGGTGGGTCATGCTGGTAATCCCAGCACTCAGGAGGCAGAGGCAGGAGGATTGCTATGAGTCTGAGGCTCATCTGGGGTATATAGTGAGCTCAGGGCTGCCTGAACTACAAAGTGAGACCTTGTCTCAAAAAAAACAGAACAAAAAAATGCTATTCCAAAGGCCCAGGGATTGAACTCAGTGGCACCCTGCCTGCCTTGCAAGCACAGGTTCTGAGTTTGATATCTGGTACTAAAAAAAAAACAAAAACAAAAAACGCTATCCCTATACCCTGCTTCATTTTTTGGTCGTACTTTTAACTTGTTTATTGTCTGTCTCCTCTCTTCACTGTTTCAGCCCTGGTTTAAACATCACAGAGACAGGATTTGCTTTATTCACTGTAAATAAAGAACAATGTTAAACATGTCTGTTTGTTGAATGAATGCAAATGTTTGCTGATTAAAGATTGGTTATATGGTTTATAAGATGTTCCTTGTTTAGAAGATTTTCCAAGACTATGAATACCTGTGACAGTTACTGAGCTCTTCATGCATATGGTTTAAGCTTTTTAAATGATTTTCAGAGATAAAGCAATGTTAATATCTTTCCAATAAACGTGAATAAGTGTCTTTGAGAGTACAAAGGTAAATAGAGGATGGTCTCTGTTCTGCAGAGGCTAAAATTATGGAGGGAAATACAGATAATTTTAATATAGCATGATTAGTTCAGGTAAAATAATGTTATGTACATAAGGCTGCTAAAAGAGAAGAAAGGAAGACATCTCCTAGTGGGAGAAGGAAGATAAAGGAAATTCAGGCTGAAAAAATACACGTTGCTTGCCTACTGTCATATAAGTAATACATCTAGGATTTGAACCTAGATCCTCAACCGTAAATTAAAGGGTAGACTAGCTATACCTACCAAAGTAGGTTTCGGGGTGAATTTTTCACAGGGTACTAGTGTCTCTGTTTTAGTTTTCCTCCTAATTTTGCATGTTATTCAAGGAAAGATTTAGTATGCATCATTTCTAGAATAGCTAATTTATCTGATGAAAAAGCATAGCTGGAGTGCTGCCGAAATGCTACCCTGGAAACAGGTTTGAGTGAGAGTCTGGTGGTGGTGTGTGCAGCGGGGCCAGAACGGTCCCCAGGTCTCGGCAGTCCTCTCCGACGTCCTGTTTCTTCCCCTCTGTCCCATCTCCGCCCGTGTTTTCTGTTTACCTCATCAGTCTGCATTTGTCAAAGCCAGTGGTTAGTTTCAGGGGTCATCTTGCCCCGTGTGTCCGCTGCTCCAGACATTGTCCCTCTGTTCTCGCCTGTGTCCCACTTCCCTCTTCCATTACTGTCAGCCTTTCTTCCCTTGAGTGTCCTACTATCCTATGTGCTGATGAACTGAGCACTTTCATGTCAAATTGTCTGCATTGTCCTTGTAAGTGATCAGGATTCAAAAACCTTTTGTTGCCTGTAACATCAACATCTGCATCTTCAGCCCTAACCCCTCTCCCTTGAGCATCAGTTACCTACTTGCCAGCGTGCCCAGCTGGTGGCCTGGAAGCCTTTGTTTGCCCTTCCACATCCATACTCTGCCTTTCTCCAAGTGATGAAAGCTGTGTGTACTACGTCATATCCCACCCCCACGGAGCGCAGACAGCAGGAAGCACACAGAGGAGAACAGGGAGCAGGAGGATGAGGGCTGAGTATTTTCTTCTAGGTCTTTTCTCTAAGAAGTCTTTGGGTTGGTGATGCCAAATCATAGTTCTCAGGGCCGGGGAGTTAGCTCAGTGGTTCTGGCGCCTGTCTTGCAAGCGCAAGGGCCCAGGTTCGATTCCCCGGTAACCACATAACAATACTGGGTGTGGAGACCCACACCCAGCAGCAACCAGTACCACATACCACAGTGCCGGGCATGGTGGCTCACGCCTGTAATCCCAGCACTCGGGAGGCAGAGGCAGGAGGATTGT